>ML825465.1:0-13226 GCA_009831015.1 Picea engelmannii | reverse complement strand
TTGTACATCATCTATGTTTGAGCACCAACTCAAAGTGAGGCTACTACCTTTGTTTTACAAGCTCCAACATGTTGAGAGCACCAACTCTCTGGTTTCTCTAGCACCCACTATAAGGAAGCACCAACTCCCTAAGTGTTCCAGCATCGACTGGATGGAAGCTCCAACTTCCAGTCACACAGGCACCAACCTGTATAACAGAGAACCACTGTTCTCCCTTGCACCACCCTGCCACCCTGGTTTTTCTGGCTGCAACCAGATGGAAGCTACAAGTCCATGTGTTCAAGAACCCACTTGAACCTCTGAGGACAACAGTCCTCCCTAGCACCTCCTGACCACCCTTCTTTTTGAATAAGTGATTGAAAAAACAAACAATACAGGTGACTCAATTCTTACCCCTTATGTTCTCTTCTACAATTCTTCTCTGCTTCAAAAACTGTTCTACAATTCTGCTCTGCTCCATGCTATTCTGCTCTACTTCATGCTATTATGCCATTCTTCTCTTGCTTCATGCTATTCTGCTATTCTACTCTTGCTTATGTCTGTTCAGCAACTGTTTCCCATCTCTGAGTTTTAACTCAAGCTCTGCAACCTTTAATTTTACTCTTCTTAACGTTCATCACATTTTTCTGGTTAGAACAGCCAAACTTACACAGTCTCTACATATCTCCTTTTATTCACCCACGCCTCATCAGTTACACCTCGAATCTTCTTGGGCAAAAACGTCTCAGCAACTGAATCGCCAACCGATCAAGAATCATGAATCAGTTTTGCTAACTGAATCGTAACTGATTAATTAACTGTGAAGTGCAACAGTAGCCCTCCGATCATATTCAAATTCTCTTGCACCGTTGGATTAAATCGGCAGGGTTTCGCGTTTATCCCATATGTCCACTGGCTGTGACCGAGAGCTAAACAAAAATTGAATTTCAAGATCTCGCATCTAAACATTCTTGTGATAAAGGATATTGACACTCCAAGTCACAATCTCCGAGACTCTGAGACGGAGCTTAGCACTGCTAGCTTCTTCTCCTCACATGACCACCGGCGGTGACCACAGGCTGCATCAAAAGGTGCTTCATATTTCACAAACTTACATCGAGCCTGATAAACGGTCAAGATCTCCGATGATCCAACGGTCCAGATCTCATCGCGATCTCACATATCACGATTCCTGTGATGAAGGGTCTTGTCACTTCAAGTCACGATTGTCGAGACTTCGAGATGGAGCTTAGCACCGCTAGCTTCTTCCTCCATCTTCCGCAGATGTAACCACTGGCTGTGACCACAACCTTATTCAAAAATGCATTTCACACTTTCACGTCTCAAATATTCTGTCGTGCTCTGATCTATCGCCACATGCCCCTCTTGGATCAACGATCCAAATCATATCACGATTTCACCACTTCACAAGCCTTCTTCATGCCTGATCAACGGTCCACAATCCTTGGTGATCTGACGGTCCAGATCTTTTCGTGATCTCGCATATCGCGATTCCTATGATGAAGAGTCTCGATATTCCAAGTTGTGAACACCGATATGGAACTTAGCAATTAGCTCCTTCCCTTAAGCCTTCGACAATGCAACCTTGAGATATGACCACTCGCCAATCAAACGAGCACTTTTCTCCTTTGACGTTCCAGTCAAGGAAACGATGATCTTTCTCCATGTGCCCTATGGAACCAACGGTCCAGATAATATCGCGATTTCACCACATGTCCTTCTTGAATCAACAGTCAAGATCTTATCGCAATGTCACATATCATGAGTTTGAACCTCTTTCCTTTGGATTTCCCGATTTGCGAAACTTTGAGACGAAACCTTTGTCGTGCTTTGACGGTTTTCCTCCTTTTGATCTTACACTACTGATCTTTCCATTATTGCTACGCTATTGATCGTGATGATCTTTGCCATCTGATCGTGCTGATATTTGCCATCAAATCATGTTGATCTCCGCCATCAAATCATGTTGATCTTCGCCATCAGATCGTGTTGATCTTCTCCATTAATGACAAACACGCACCATCAATGAAAAACATGCATACTCTGTCTCTATCTAAAAATATGCCAACATATTCAACACTTACAACCATGTTCTTTCCTTGCGATAGTAGTTCTTCAACCTTTCTCCTTGGTTGGAAAAATCTAAGACTTCAACCGGCCTGCGCACACCTTGCACGACTCTTGTGCCATACTTGCACTTCTTTTGGTCGGTAACCCTCCTGATCTCTTCTGAGATAAACTCAGAATCTCGTCAATGCACTCCTTGTGGACTCTCACTGCACTCCTTGCAGGAATTATCATGAAGAGAAACAATTGAAACTTATACTTCTCCTCTCACAGACTTCATACATTCAACATGAAATCAAGAGCATACATACACATGGCATTGAAACAAATGCATAATAGAGAATATAAACCAACTACAAACATAGCATTCAATAGATGCAAACAGTGACCATGATACACCTCGAAATGGAATCAAATCATTCTTATATTAATTCCAGTGCTTCTATACATGGGTTCAGTAGCAACAACTATTTTCTTATACAATCTTCTACAATCTATGTTCTTCTGCTCTCCTATTCTCTTTCTCTACAACTTAGACTCTTACAATGAGAATAATCTTACCATACAATACATGCGAGGGAGATTTTTAGAGTTTTCCCTCCTACAACTCTAACTATCTAATCGAAATTAAAGACAAAAACTACTCTACATTCATTACATTAAATGTCTATGGCCAGCAGATGAGAGCTATGCTCAAGATCTGCATTACAATTCCCCAAAGCATTTAAGAACAATTACATCTTTTCAAATTTTACATTAATGTGCTCTCTTTTGAATTTCAAAATATCTCCAAAAGGTGCGCTGGTGCATATCCAGTTGTCCTTTACTTTTGCACTTGCTTTTCTGGCTTGCTTACGATGCCCCTACATCATACTCCCTTGGCTGAAAAATTCATGGAATCCTGTTCATGAGCTCATGCACTGTCTATCCATGTTTCTGGATATTTTCTTCATTTTCCCAACTGGCATCCTCAATCGAATGCCCTTTCCACTTTACCAAATACTCAAAATATGTCTTCCTCCAAGTCTTCTTGCCAACTCTTTGATCAATGATCTTTTCCATATGTGACCTTTCAGCTATAGGAATCTGTTTGACCCACTGAACTTCCTTCTGGCTTTTTGTTTCATCTGCTCTGTAAGGATACAAATCTGCTACATTGAATATGGGCAATATTCCTACCCCACCTGGCAATTCTAATTCATAGGCATTGGCCTCAAATTTTCTCAGAATTTTACACGACCCTATCTTTTTCATCTTCAGTTTATTATGTGCTCCCCTTGGGAATCTGTCTTTTCTTAGATGCACTAAAACTAAATCTCCCACTTCGAATTGAAGTTCTCTTATGTGTTGATCTTCTCTACACTTGTATTCCTGGTTGGAATTCTGTAACCGCTCTTTAATCTTACTGTGGAGCTCTTGCATTTCTGCTGCAAAATATTTTTCTCCAACACTTCTGAACTCGCTCTACTCTAAGTATCTCAACTCAGATACTCCTCTCGGTTGCATTACATACATTATATGAAATGGGCTCTACCCTATGCTCCTATTAGGTGAATCGTTATATGAAAATTCCGCTTGTGGAAGAATATAATCCCACTGACTGTGATGTTCAACTACTAAACTCCTCAACAAATCTCCTAAGCTTCGATTTACTACCTCAGTCTGCCCATCCGTCTGAGGGTCACATGCTGAGCTAAAAGATAAATATGTTCTCAGCTTCTTCCATAGTGTTCTCCAGAAATGACCAACAAATTTGGTATCTCGGTCTGAAACAATACTCTTGGGTAAGCCATGAAGTCGAACAACTTATTTGAAAAACAAATTTGCAATGTGTGTTGCATCACTGGTTTTCTGACATGGAATGAAATGTGCCATTTTTTAGAATTTTTCGACTACCAGGAATATGGAATCACAATCTCTCTGTCTCCTCGGCAACCCTAACACAAAATCCATGCTTACCTCATCCCACAGCCTCTCTGGTACTGACATTGGTTGATACAATCTTGTATTCTATCTTTTTCCCTTTGCGTGTTGGCAAATCCTACATTTGTTGACAAACTTCTTGACATTTGTCCTCATCCCTGGCCAATAATATAGACTATTCAGTTGCGCAAATATTTTATCATGGCCAAAATGTCCAGCCAATCCCCCACTATGTTTTTCCTTCAAAATATTCTCTCTCATAGAACTCTTCGGGATACACAATTGATTTCCTTTGAATAATAATCCATCTTGAATTAAATATCCAATCCATTGGCTTCTATCTCTCAGAAAAAGATTCTCACATGCTTCATAAGCGTCCTTAAAATCTGAATCATCTATGTGCATGTCCTTAAGGCTATCAAAACCCAAGGTCTTCACATGAAACTCCTGCAGAATCAAACATTTATTGCTCAATGCATCAACAACCTTGTTAGCAGTTCCAGAAATGTGTTTTATAACAAAATTAAAGTTATGCATAAACTCAACCCATTTTGCATGTTTCTGGTTCAATTTCTCCTGTCGAGTTATGAATTGTAAAGCATGTTTGTCGCTATACAAAACAAACTCCTTCAGAACCAAGTAATGCCTCCATTTCTTCAATGCTTGTATGATTGCATAAAGGTCTTTATCATACGTTGAATATTTCATCTTGCTCAAATTCAACTTATCACTGAAGTATGCAATCAACCTGTTGTCTTGACTTAAGATTGCTCCAATCATGAATCCACTTGCGTCACATCTGACTTGAAACATTTTACTGAAGTCTGGAAAAACCAAAACTGGTTGTCCAGTTATCTTCTCCTTCAACAACTTGAAACTTTTCTCTGCTTCCTCTGTCCAACGAAAAGATTTATGTCTTTTCTTGATTGTGTCCATCATTGATGCACTAATCCCACTAAAATTTCTGATGAACTTCCTCTAAAAATTGGATAATCCATGGAAGCTTCTGACTTCAAAGATATTCCTCGGCGATGACCAATCTCTGATCACTTTTACTTTCTCAAGATCCATCTTCATCTCATTTGAAGAGATCACAAAACCCAAATAAATGAGTTCCTTCTTCATGAAAGACGACTTCTTCAGATTTATCATCAACTTCTCTTGTTTTAACCTCCTCATTACTAGAGTTATATGTCTCAAATGTTCTTCCTCGGTCTTACTGAAGATCAGTTTATCATCAAGATACAAAATTACAAACTTTCCAATGAAATACTTCAAGACTTCGTTCATCAATCTCATGAAAGTACTTGGTGCATTCGTCAAACCAAACGACATGACAAGCCATTCATACAACGCTTCATTCATCTTGAATGTTGTCTTCCATTCATCACCTTCCCTCATTCTAATCTGATGATATCCACTTTTCAAATCAATCTTTGAAAAACACTTTGCTCCACTCAAGCAATCCATCAAGTCATCCATCCTGGGTAAAGGAAATCTATACCTTATGGTGATTTTGTTTATAGACCTCGAATCCGTACACATTCTCCATCCACCATCTTTCTTCGGACTTAACATTATTGGGACAATGCATGGACTCAAGCTTTCTCTAATCAATCCCTTGTCCATCAAATCCTGGAATTTCTTTTTAACTTCTTCATTCTCCTCCGGCATTAGCCTGTACGCTTCTTTGTTTGGTAAACTCGCTCCTGGTATAAGGTCAATGTGATGGCTTATACTTCTGATAGGAGGCAACAAACAAGGTAAATTGTCCACCAGTATATCAGCGAAATTCTCTAGCAGTTCCTGAATTTCCTCCGGTACATCATCTATCAAAGCACTGGTCAATATGACTCTAGGTTTTCTTACCATGACAAATTGCATGTCTTGATCTTTCTTGACTTCATCTAGAAGTTCCTTCCCACTCATGAGAAGTATAGTATTACTCGCTTCCGCTTTCACCTTCTTATCTTCAATTGGCAGCAACATATGCGTCCTACCGTTCTTTTCCGAGGTTTATGTGTTCTTTCTTCCGTCATGAACAACATTTCTATCATATTTCCACGGTCTCCCAAGAAAATATGACAGACATCCATGGGACTAACATCACATAAGATCTTATCTCTGTAACCCCCTATCTTAAACTCAACTAAACATTGTTTAGTGACTGTTACCTGATGTCCATTTTGCAACCACGAAACTTTGTATGGGCTTGAATGTGCAACTATCTCCAATTCCAGCTTCTCCACCATTTCTGTGGATACTAGATTATCCATGCTTCCATTATCCACTATTACCTTGCATATGTTGTCCTTGGTCTTGCAAGTAGTTCTAAATAAATTGTTCCTCTGGACTGGATACTCCACCTCCTTCTCTGGATGCAAAAGAATTTTCCTCATCATTAAGGATCTTCCGCCTTCTACATCTTCTGCCTCAACATTTCGCCTTTGCGCTTTTGAAATGTGAGTTTCGCCTACTCCATCTCTTTTTCTATTGGGACATTCAAAAGATTTGTATCTGATTTTTCCACAGAAAAAACACTTTATTTCACCTCCTCTGCCTCTTCCTCTTCCTCTTCCTCTTCCTCTTCCTCTTAATCATGGAAAAGTGTTATTATCGGCATATTGTCTTCCCTGTGAACTTCCTCCTCTTTCAGGGTGATTATGAGGTTTCTTTTCTTCATCTTTGGGATTTTGTACTCTGTCTTGGGCAATTGCTTTGCCTCTTCTTTGACTTCTACCTCTGGCCCTTTGACCTTGCTTTTGGGTTAATTTCTCTTCTACCTTCAAACCAATCTGATAAGCCTCTTCTACATTCCTGATTGATAACATGCTCATCTCATCCTGAATGTCATGTCTCAGGCCATTCATATATATGGCAACCTTTTCATCATCACTTTCACGATGACCAGCTCTAATGTTTAATCTGTAAAACTCTTCAGTGTACTCCTTCATTGTCATCCCTTTTTGTCTCAAATTATGCATTCTTCGAAACAGATTGATTTGGTAATCCCCGGGGATAAACTTGGCTTTCATCTTTGCGACCATTCTATCCCAGATTTTGATTATTTTCTTGCCTTTGCAACGCCTGTCAGCCTACATTTCATCCCACCACGGTGCAACATGCCCTTTCAATCTAGTGACAACATGTTTAACTTTCTTATCTTCCTTGACATCCTCATAGTCGAAGTATTTATCTAGAGCTCTAAACCAATCTAGCAGCTCCTCAACATCTAAGTTTCCTTCATACATCAGAATATCCATATTTTCTCCGAAACCTACTCTTGCAACAGCTTTGAATAGAAATTATTTTACAGCATCTTCGGCTACAACTTATTCTTCTTCGGGTCTTGCTTCAATTTCATTCTCGGATTCACTGACATCTCCATCATTAGTTGTTTGTTTCTGTGTTTTCTCCATAGCATCTAGTCAATCACGAAGTTCTCTCATTTCCCTTTCCATAGCTGGATCAGGCATTGATCTTTCTTGACGTCTTCTTAGCGACATTGTTTTAAATTTGTTTTACACAGAATTCAAATCACAATTTCCTATGTCTTCCCTCTACAGAAAACTAAAGTTGTAGTCTAGGCTCTGATACCACCTGACGCAACACCCCTACCTTAGCAGGTTCTGCTTGACCTCCCGATCTAAGGATCATTCTTAATCTCCCCTTTGAGTGGGAATGACACCTTTGGTCCCCGCTGGAACCCTCAACAAATATAACCACAGTTCCTTTTTAGAAGTTACGCCTGTGTGAACGAGCACAAGGCGCAAACCTCCACTCCACGTGACCAACCGATGTGACCTCATCCTTTCCTGAAAAGATATTTCGGGTTTCGAGACTTCACAGTCCCTGATATGAGTCCCTCTGACTCCTTCAATCCCCAAAACCTTGAAATGGGCTAACGGGTCTCTAGCTCCTCCCTTATGCCTCAATCATATGACCTCAGTCAAATCCTGGGGTCCACCTCTCGAGTGCATCGTAATTTCATGACTCGGGAGTTCACAATACAACACTCCTCATTTTCCCCGATGTTCGAACTCATGACTTCTCTGTTGCGGATCGACGGTCCATATTCTTCTACGATATGATGGTCCGGATCTCGTCGGGATTTCGTGAATCAGGATTTCGCAACTCTTGACTTCTCGTCACGAATTTCTCCACGCTCCCGGATTCTGAAATGACAAAACTCAAACATGAGATCAACGGCTCTTGTTGATCCAGATCTAACAGTTTCTAATCCTCCTGAGCTTCTGAGTGTTGTAAGACACTCAACCTTAACCTCCTCGTTGATCCACTAGATCCAACGGTCCACAGAACTTCGATGATTCTCCCTCTGATAATTTCTACCGTTCGTTCAATTCCTTGATGACTCTTGGCCAAATACTTGGTGTCTTTCATCCTAGGCTTGATTCTGCGAGGTGATTTCAAACCTCATTCCACCTTCGAACTCTTCAAGGTCTCTATCCTTCCTGAGCTTGACTTTGTTGTTACAAACTCAAGGCTTCTAAGGGTTTCTTGCACGTGCTCCTTGCGGCATTCTCAATAACCTATGGTTATTCAACAGTTACAACCCTGCGCTTTCCTTGCGACAGTAGTTCTTCAACCTTTATCCTTAGTTGGAAAAATCTAAGACTTCAACCGACCTGTGCACACCTTGCATGACTCTTGTGCTATACTTGCACTTTTGCTGGTATAAGAACAATGGTATCCCTCCTAAGCTCTTCTAAGATAAACTCAGAATCTCTTTAACGCACTCCTTGAAGGAATTATCAGAAAGAGAAACAATTGAAACTTATACTTGTCCTCTCACAGACTTCATACATTCAACATGAAATCAAGAGAATACATACACATGGCATTGAAACAAATGCATAACAGACAATATAAACCAACTGTAAACATACCATTCAATATATGCAAATAGTGACCATGATACACCACGAAATGGAATCAAAGCATTCTTATATTAATTCCAGTGCTTTTGTACATGGGTTCAATAGAAACAACTATTTTCTTATACAATCTTCTACAATCTTTGTTCTTTTGCTCTCCTATTCTCTTGCTCTACAACTTACACTCTTACAATGAGAATAATATTACCATACAATACATGCGAGGGAGCTTTTTAGATTTTTCCCTCCTACAACTCTAACTATCTAATAAAAATTAAAGACAACAACTACTCTACATTCATTACATTAAATGTCTATGGCCAGCAGATGAGAGCTACGCTCAAGATATGCATTACAATTCCCCAAAGCATTTAAGAACAATTACATCTCTTCAGATTTTACATTAATGTGCTCTCTTTTGAATTTCAAAATATCTCCAAAAGGTGCATCGATGCATATCCAGTTGTCCTTTGCTTTTGCACTTGCTTTGTTGGCTTGCTTATGATGCTCCTGCATCAAAGAAAAGAATAAGAAAATAGGCCAAATTGTATTAATGAGAGAAACATTGGATACGTACAACCATGTTGATGTGATGCAAGCTTTCCTCCAAGATTCGCCTTTCCAACCCTGTTTGTACACTGCTTGATGATAATGAGAATGCTTATGAACTATCTCTGAATCTCACAAGAATAGAGGTTTCATACTCATCATAATTCTCTCCCCCCTCATTTACCCATGAATGGCCTTGTTTATATAGAAATTGAGAGGCTTAACCACCATAACAATTCAAGGGAATGGTTGAGATCTTCACTCCTTAGGTTAGGATTTAGTACCCAAAATGGAGGGAACATGGATGACTCGAGTTCATGAGTCATCTCTCAACCACAACCCCTCAAGAGTATCTCAGGATTGGCCCATAGAAAAAGGAGGGTTTCCCTAACAAGACTAACACTCCCCCAACATTGGCCACAAAGCATTACTAACGCCCCTACACAGTTGATTAGGGAGCATTAACACTCCTTATACATGGGCAAGGGGCGTTAGTGCTCAAACAAGGCTCAAAACTTAGGGAAAGTGGTTAGGTTTAGACTTTTTCTCAATGTTTTCTCATTCACCATGTCTTAGGGAACACAACAAACATTTATTCATGGTATCAACATTTACGACACTCAATAAATTGCATGCGGCAGTTAGTAAGGTGCATACAACACTTGATAAAGTGCATATAACACTTAGTAAGGTGCATACGACACTTTACAACACTTGCGATACTTAAGGCATGTAAAATATGTGACACCTAAGTGTGACATTTTGGTGTGTAACATGGGTGACCTATTGCTGAAATCTTATGAACAGCATAGTCTATGGCTGGGAGGAATGTCTAAGTCCTGCACGTAGTTGGTGACTTTTCATAAAAGATAGTGTTATTTACATGCTTGTCTCATTTATTGTGTGATTATTTACTTATGTATGCTATGGTTTAGTTCTTGTATGATGTTGCATATAAGTATTGTTGTCATTTTGTATAGTGTTTCTTACACATGTAAGCATGGTGTCGATAATCAATATTGTAGAAGTACATGTTGTGATGACTGATAATATTGGTTATTCATGTTAAGTTAATTATATATTAATAGTCACGAGACTTCGAGTGAGGCTATAATGGTCGTGCGCGAGGGGAAATTCCCTGTGTGAGTAAGAGGTTGGATTTGTGGTGCATGTGGGGAAGTAGCCCATGCGCACAAGGAGAAATCTGCATGTGACGCCAGAATAGTTGTGTGCGCAATAGTGATCCTGTGTTCATAGTGATTTACGTGCACCATAATGTTTGGGTTCTCAACATGCATGTGTGCACAATTGTATCATGTTACTTCCATTGTTATAAGTTGAGTCAGAAGAGGAAATTATGTGTGGTGCGACCTAGTTTGGGGTCATGCGTGTTACGTAAAGTAATACTACGCAGACCAATGTTATAGAGTAGAATCTGTGCACTTGAATTTTGAAGCAATGTTGCTCAACAGTAAGCTGGGGACGTTACATATTGGTAGCATAGCTATATTTTGGTGATTTTGATGTAACGAGACTCGATTAGGAGGTCGGGTACATTACAAATTGGTATCAGAGCTTAGATAGTTTTAAGTAGCATAGCCCAACTTGGTGGCTAGGGATGTTACAACCTATCTTAGATATGATAATGGTGGGGAATTCTACTCGAAATAATTCAATAAATTTTGCACTAAACATGGGATCCAAAGATAATATACTACACCCTACACTCCACAAAAAAATGGAGTGGTTGAGAGGCGAAATTGTATTATCACAGAGATGGCCACGTGTATGTTGCAGAATAGGTCTATTCCAAATAGGTTTTGGGTTGAGTCAATGTTCACAACGGTATACCTGCTGAATAGATCTCCCACGATGGCGATGAAGCAAAAGACCTCGGAGGAAGCATGGTCTAGAAGAAAGTCCAAAGCAAGTCATCTTAAAGTCTTTGGTTCAACTGCCTACACTTGGATTCTAGTTGAGAAGATAACCAAGTTAGATCCAAAGAGCAAGAAATTGAATATTATAGGGTATAGAGACACTCATAAGGCTTACAGGTTGGTTGATATTGAAACTGATAAGGTGAGCTTCATCAGAGATGTTGTTGTTGATGAGGAGGTTGGACCTTTCCAAATTTCTCCTGACTACCGAATTATTGAGAAGCTAGAAGTGGTTGAGAATTCATGTGTCAAGCTCTAGGTAACTCCACTTGAAGGGAGGGAAGATTCTGAGCACCAGGAGTCTCCTAGACTAGTAATTTCCGATCCAGATACAGGTGGTCGAAGTCATGGTAGCAATACTTACTTGGATGAGGAAGATCCCAAGAAGAGACCTAAGTGGTGGCACAACACCATTGGAGATGTTCGAATAGGCGAAATTATCGAGGGACGATCATCGAGAGGAAAGAGAAAAAAGAAAACAAACACAATCAACTTTTCTCTTATGGCCAATATTCAAGAGATCTATGAACCACAAATGTTCGAGGAAGCACAAGGGAGACCTAAATGGGAAAAGGCCATGACAGTCGAACATGAAATTTTGATGAAATATCAGACTTGGGATCTCACACCACTTCCATCAGGGAAGAAACCCATTGGCTGCAAATGGGTGTCAAAGGTCAAAACAAGACATATGGTACACTTGACAAGTACAAAGCACGACTTGTTGCAAAAGGTTTTTCTCAATAAGAGGGCATTGATTATGAGGATACCTTTTCTCCTACAGCAAACATGAACACCATTCATCTTGTTCTAGCCACAACAACACATAATGGCTAGAAGGTCTATCAAATGGACGTAAAGAATGCCTTCCTCAATGGAGATTTGGAGGAAGAGGTATACATGTTTCAATCGCAGGGTTTCTAGGTTTCAGGGAAGGAACATCTAGTCTACACACTAAAGGAGGCTCTATATGGTCTAAAACATGAACCTATGGCATAGTACATCAAGATTGACATGTATTTGGATGAACAAGGGTTTCAACGGAGTCCTTGATATTCCAACATGTATGTCAAAATAGTTGGTAATGATATCATCCTTCTGGTCATATATGTAGATGATATCATTATTTTTTATGATTACCGCAGCATGAGACATCCTCCAGGACACAAACCTGAGAGAGAGCCCCTGAGTTGGGTGTGTGGTTCCTATCTGATACAGAACTGGAACGTTGTGTTGGCCTCCTTATAGAGAGTTGAGATGAACTCTAGATGATTCCCCTGTGTGACGCAATGAGAAAGAAGATCTGATGAGTTGGACATGCCTATGGCCGAGCACAGGTGAACATGTGAAATCCCATGAGTTGGGTGCATCGTTCTGAGACAGAGATGAAGCAATGCATTAGCCTCCTCTGAGAAGAGAGTTGAGATGATGAAATCCAGATGACTCTCTTGTGTAACCCGATGAGAAAGAAGATCTGTTGAGTTGGATGTGTCTGTGGATGAGCACAGGTGAACGTGATCCTAGTGGGTGAGCACTAGTGAGTGTGGTTCTCCTATGAGACGTAGTCAGATAGAGAGAAATCATTTTGGTTGAGCATAAATGGATGTGCCCCTAGTGGCTCAGCACTAGTGGGTGTATGAGATATTTTGCTATATTGTTCAAGAGTCAAAATTACCTGTAACCCTATTTGTTATATAAAGGGTACAGGTCGGCCCCACCTTAATGTAAAAGATAATTAATATAAAATATAATTAATGTAAAAGATAATTAATATGGTATTTATTAATTATATTTTGATTTATTGAGGTCGGCCCTATTATGCCAATAGACACATCATTTGATGTGACAAGTCTTA
>ML825464.1:59573-70411 GCA_009831015.1 Picea engelmannii | reverse complement strand
TTCTTCCTTCAACTTGTAAACCCATTTATTCTGCAATGCTCTTTTTCCCACAGGCAACTGAACCAAGTCCCAAGTCTGGTTATTTTCCAAGGAATCCATTTCCTCTTTCATGCCTTGCTCCCAATTCTTTTTGGTGTCTACCTGCATTGCCTCTTCATAATGTTCTAGTTCATCGAAATTAGTCAACAATAAATAATATAATGAAGGAGAGTATCGTTTAGGGCGTATACTTAACCTTGTAGATCTTCTAACAACACTTGCAGGTGTTTGAGGTACCTTTTGCTCCTGTTGTTGTACATTTTGATTTTCTGGTTCCTTTGGAATTTCTTTTTCAGTGATCTCATCAAGCATCTCCATGGATTTCATCATGGGATTACCAAAATCGGCCAAACAGAATGACGCCATCATGGTAGTGGTGGAAAAATTGAGCAAGTCTTCTCACTTCATTCTCGTCAAGTCAACTTTCAAGGAAATAGATATCACCAATATTTTCATGAAAGAAATATTTAGGCTACATGGCATGCCTAAGGAGATAATATCTGAAAGAGATATGAAATTTACTTCAAACTTTTGGAAATATTTATTCGTTGGTTTTGAAACTAAATTTCTATTTAGTAAATCCTATCACCCTCAAACCGATGGGCAAACAGAAGGGTAAACCAAGTGTTAGAAGACATGTTAAGGATGCATTTAATGCATCAACCTAAGAAGTGGGAAGACTACCTATCACTGGTAGATTTTACCTACAACAATGGCTATAAAGAGTCATTGAAGATGATCCCTTTAAAGGCCCTCTATGGTAGACAGTGCAAGATTCCATTCAGTTGGGATAATCCAGTAGATAGAATTACAATCAGGCCAGACATGCTGAAATAAATGGAACAACAATTAATTTAGATAAAGCATAATCTGAAAATATATCAGGATAGACAGAAAATCTATTCATATAGGAAGCGAACTCCTAGAGAGTTCAAAACAGAGGATCATGTATATCTCCAAGTTAGACCCAGGAAAATATCCTTGAGAATGGGATCTTGTGCCAAGTTGGCCCCTCGATATTGTGGACCCTTTGATATTTTGAATAGAGTGGTACTTGTAGCCTATAGGATAGCACTTCCAGCTCCCACAGTGAAGGCACATGATGTTTTCCATGTTTTGTTATTAAAGAAATATGTACATGATTCTAATCATATTATTGACTAGTTTGTGATTCAGGTGGAACCAGAGCGAGAATTCCTGCTAGAACCTCAATGCATAATAGATAGGAAAGAAACCCCACTTGGGAACATAACCATTGCACAGGTCAACATGCAGTGGAAACACTTTGGCCCAGATGAGGCTACATGGTAAATGGATGATGCCATGAAACATGCATATCCATTTTTATTTACTTATGTTCATACAGAGCACATCAATAGATAGAACATCAAGGACGATGTTACTTTAAGGGGGAGGGGATTGTAATACCCTTGTTTCCCCCAGTTTGTAAATATAACTCTAAATGACCAAGAGACTATGGTAGACTAGATATTTGTGAATGTTTGATTTGATGAACCTTTGTATAAAAGGTCAATGTATGTATTTTATGTTATTAATATAAAATGGATAAGTGTTGCATAACTGATGAAAGGGGGGTTTTCCAATATAGACAATGGATTCTATGAGAGATATGGTGGGGGGGAATCAGAACTGGTTGAGACGAAAACACCAAACCAGTACCTTACTGGAACTAATGGCTTAGACCCAGAACAATTCTCTAACCCAGAAATGAATTACCAGTTAGAGTGGTAGCTGGAAGAGTCCTCCTCAATATTTAACGAGGAGATGGGGAAGTGTACCCATCTGCAATACTTCCATACCTGACCACGAGTTGGGGATTCGGACCCATGCAACATTACTAAGAAAATAAAGAAAGAGGTAATTCATGGGGAGAGATGGAAAACTAAGAAATAATATATCCACAAAAAAGAAGAGTTGAGACACCAATCTCGAGAAGAGAAAAGAGCAGTTACAACTCTTTGGTTTGAGGAAGAAATGAGAAATAAGATCATTCTGGGTGCAAGAAGTGACTAGTAAGGTTTTTCATTACATGTTGATAAACGAGGCTTAAAAGTGACTATGGAAGTACTCGTGTAGACCTCCTTTCTTGGTATACAGAAAATCGGTTTCCAAGGTCCCATGGGAGGAGGATAGTAACCTCCATCCCTGACTGTCATTGAGAAAGAAGAAAGAGTCTCTCTCAGAGAATAATGGTCTAGCTTGTGGGTGGCCAGCGATAAATCCATCAGGAGTGGTTGTGCCTATGATTGGGTGGAAACAAGAACCCCTTTCAGCAATCGCTTCATGGTTTCTGGTTTCTGATAAGTATCTTCATACTCTCTATATTGAAATGGAAATGATGGTTGGACGCATATATTTATCTGTCTATGAATGATTGTTGTATTGAATGAATAAGGTAGATGTAGGTATTATCTCCCTCTGAACTCATTCTTTCGATGGGTCATATGTTTTCCTCCATTTAGCAGTTAAAGAGTCATGGGACGTAAGCCTACAAGAGGGTCAGGGTAGGATTTATTGGAATGTTTAAGTCTTGTCAACCTATTGAATCTACCCTAGAGGGAATTTCAAGTTCAAACTTTGTGGAAGGAGGGCGCCTCCTTCAGACTCTTCATCGTATGACCAAGGGCTCATGCCCACATCCTTAACCCATTTATGGCCAAAGGAATTAGCGTGTAACCCACACGAGTTTCCAAAGGACCCATGTGACCAAGGTCTGGGAATCCTATGCTAGGCCCGAAAGGAGTTCAACCTTCTGGCTTCGGAACTCTGGGAATTCAGAGCTCCAGAGTGTTTCGACCCTACCATTTATAATTTGGTTAAAGGAAACTGATGGTTGCTGCTACCCATAAGGTCGATTGGTGCCTGGTCATTTCCTTGTCTGAGACAGATAGAATTTCCCCACCATTAAACCTTGACCCATTCAGTTATCGTGAAGTAACGCAAACCACTAATTCAAGAGTATTTGGGAGTCCCCTTAGTCATTGGATCTACACCAAGGAAACTTTAGCGAAGTCCCACTTTGGGAGAACATAGATGCTATAACATCAACCACCCCCCCCCCCACCGCTGAAGGTCAGAGGTACGAAGTAACTAGAACCACATATCTAGAGATCTTTCGTGACCATCAGATCTTGACCAAGGTCAGCCCAACATTGACCACTCTGGGAGCAAGGAGGGATTCACACCACGAATCCCCTTTCAAAGTTATGAGGTAATGGAGGTTGTAGATCCAAGGGGTTATGTGGACACATTGTGACCATAAGATCGAAGGAATTGGAAGGCTATCAGTCAAGGGTGACATTGATCCAGGTGGATCATATCAAAATTCAATAGAGTTAAAGTATTCAAATGGCAAAGTAAATCTTACAAAGTGGAAGAGCTCATCAACATCTTTCCGATGACGTTCGTTTCAGGAAAAACGACCTCTAAGTGACAAAGATATGAGCAAGGGAAGTTTCGTCAAAAAAGATTATAAATGGGTTAAAATGTTCAAAATATGGTTAAAAATGGTTTTGGAAAAAAAAAGGGGTGGTAGCCCTTGACCTTGCCAACACCGAGTCCCCCTTGGTATTAAAACCATATCATAAATCCAATATATATAAACCATATCATAGTTCAAATGTGATATAAACCATACCATATGAGAAAACATATGAAGTGCGCCGAAATATATGTTAAAACTATAATATATACCATATATTTGCGCGCATATATAAACTATATCACAAATCGCGCAACCATATATCAAATATGATATGTATTAAAACAAATTGCGCGCATATATGTATTGTGATATGTATTAAAACATAAAATGTGCACAAAACCATACCATATATTAAATGTTATAACAAATATGTGTATGGAGAAGAAACCYGTGGGTTTGACCCCGGGACTTCCGCCCCCATAATCACTTCCACTACCAATGTGGCATCGCCATTGGACGTCGCAGAGAATGGCGCATAAAACTTAAAATTTGCAGAGATGCAGGGGATTTCGGAGGGCACGTGGCCCATAGCTYGCGCCCCYCAAAACTATTATTTTTTATTTATTTAAATGGAGGATGGGCATGCATCCCGAGGCTGTATGGACTATACAATCAAGGGCATATTGGGAATAGTGCCAAAAATGGCATTCGGAGTCCAGTTTCAAAAATATATTGAGTTTATACTCAAAAGTCTCGATTTTTCACAAGGATTCCAGATCCAGCTTCAGTTTTTGCATTCAGGTATCCAGACAGAACAGTGCTCATAGAACCTTCCGGATAAACAGAAAGGTATCCATGTTTATACTTAAAAATCTCAGAATTTCATCTTGCAGTTGTTGTTGAAGTCTGTTACTGTATATGACAGACAAAACTCAAAAGTTACTTTGTAAGCATTTGAATACTTAATCTATCGGCCTTCTCATTTGGAAAGTGGCCCGTAGAGGTAGCCAGGAAGTCTGGTGAACTCTGTTACCAATTATTTCTCTTAGATAGTATGCTTACATGTTTATGTGTTGATGAATGTTCTTTAATTTTGAATTCATAAAGATGGTTAATAATTAAGAAATTCACATGCAAGTAATGGTTAAAGATCAAGTAAAAATTTCAGATCAAACATGGTATGATGACGTCACCTAGGGTGACGTGGCATGTTGACGTCACCTAGGGTGATGTGGACCCACGTTTGGCATACCACGTGTCACCTGGATATGAACATTTCACTGACCCTACGTGCCCATTAAGACATGACATGTGTCACTTGTTGTAGGGGCAACGTGTCCTCCCTGCCTTGTTGTGCATGACCTATGGTAATTATCTGTTTGGTCCATGTGGTGGGAGGAGTATTCGGGACCCACCTGTATTCGTTGTCGCATCTAGTATGTCACCCCGTATGAGAGTGGACCCTTTGGGAGTTTAGGAGTTTGGGAATCCTGGGGTTTGGGATGTAGCATCGTGAGTAAGGTGAAGGGACCGATGGTCGAAGCCACGTGGAGAGAATATAATATTTCAGGAGTCTCGGACTACAAGACTTTGGAGGTTTGGAATACAGTGTCGAGGGTGAGTCGAAAGGCCACATGGCGATATTTTGGGATCCTTTAGGAATTCAGGACTCCGAAGGACGTGCGTGCAGAAAATAAAAGGGACATTCAGTGCCAAAGCATCGAACACCGAATTCTCCTCTAGCTATGTGTTAGATGAGGATTAAGTCTCACCATTGGTTTGGATGATGGATAGACCCTCCTTGCAGGAGGTAGGAACTTAGAAATGGTACGAACGTGATGGATCCATGTGGGAGCCACATTTCCCTCAACCAACTAATGCCCGAAGGACTTTGGGAAGCTATAAATTGTAAGCCAAAGGTCGGATTAGAGCCTGGTAATAGTCGTTAGAAAGATAAAGGTGAGTAGAAGAGGGTGGATCATCTTAGAGAGGTGATCCAAGATGACTTGAGTAAGAAATATTTTGATGCTCCATCCCTAGAAAGGGTACGTAGGGGTCAGGTGTGTTACAAAATTCCTTTCATTGAGTGTTTTGTTTCCTCAGGTAATTAATCTGGCCTAACTTGCCATTTTAATTATCCTTGAGTTTTTCACTCACAATAATTCTCCTAAGTGGTGAAATGCATTCTAATGATCAATAAAAAGGGGTGAATAAGGTTTAGGAATGTTTTAAGTGACCATTCTATACATCTTCTAGAGTTTTGCAGAATTTCATTAAGTTTTGATAGTTTTTTTTTAATTTATTAAAATTCTCCATTTAATGGAAATTTTAATTATTTTTATGTAAAATGTAAAAATTTGGTCATTGGGGATTTTTATAGGGGTGTGAATACTAAAAAAAAATGGGATATGACCCCCTACACTCTTGGACAAAGTTTTGGCTCAATTGGACAAGTTTTGCTAGGTCATTGTCCATAAGGAGTCAGAGTCAGACAAAAGTCAAGATTTAATTGGCTAAGGTAAAAAGCCAAAAAATTGTAAAAAGGGAATAAATTCATGAGAGAGTGGGAAAGGTTTCCTAACCTTTTTCCTAAGTTGGAAAAGTGTTTTTCCACTTAAAATACCCCCCCTGCTAAGAAAACGACCTAAAGTGATCACTCCCTAGCTAAAAGTGTGCCCCCCTTGGTCATCTACTTGGTCAATAAAAAATTAAAGAGAGATGACACCTAAAACCCTCGGTGCGCCCCCCTTGGAGTCTAAACTCATGTTTGATTAAGGGAAAAGGTGTTCCCCCCCTTCCCCTCTTACCCATCAAACCCTAAACTTGCCTAAAACTCTAAAAGTGCTCCCTCCTTGACTTTGTTCTCTTCTTTTGGATGAATGCCACTTGGAGCTCATCCAAGAAGGGTATTTCCTCTCTCCTAAGTATAAAAAAATGCCTACCCCTCCTCATTTCTCCATATATTATCAGAGTAGTTTTATGCTACCCAAATATATATCTCTCTCTCTCTCCCTCTCTCATTGTAAATCTTGCTGCAAGTATTTGCAACAACATTTTTCTTGTAATAAAAGGAATCTTTGGAGGATATCTTATGTGCTTTTGGAGTCTTCTTGATGTTGTTCATGGTTCTTTTGTGAGGTGATATTGTTGTTTTACTTTTTTGTATTTCTTGCTTACATTGTCTTAACTTGGAGATCCAAGCAAAGTGTTTTGCTTGGAAGCATTTATAGTAGTATTACTATTTGTTTTGTGGGTTATTTTTGTAGAATTTGGAAAGTATTTTACAAGTTCTTTAGATGTACTCACCTCCTTGTTGGTTTTATAGCAAGTATTCACTTATTGCAGGTCACTAAAGAGTTTGAAGAAGTGAATTTCAGATCTGGAAATTCACTTGTTCAACCATCCAAAGCCTCCAATATTTTTTTTTTATCATTTCTATCTTTTCCACTTACTTTAAAGTATTTTTCTGATATGAAATAGTCATTTAAAATCAAATTTTCTATTCAGATTTTTACTCTAAATTTGTTTGTTTTATACACTAACAGAAATTAAAAAGTTTTTGAGTGTTTTGCAACATTTTCCAGCAAGCTTTGCTTGTTGTCTTGTGTAGATTCTCGCTAGGTTAAGGGGAGGTGCTGCCCATTTTGGGCCTCAAAACATTCAAGAAAAGCCTCCTAAAGCTTGGGTACCAAACCCCCTTCTTTCTATCTTCTTCTAAGACATTGTAAGAATCCCAAGAGAGTCTCTTGGGCTTTCATTCTCTTTACTAGAGTTGAAAATCTGATATTTTAACTTAGTTTAGTATTTCCCACACCTTGCAAAGTGATTGGCTATGTCAATCCATGCAATATCGTGAAGGCTAGATCGGTTTTTAATTTTTTGTTTTGCATTTTATTGTTTGCCCCACTTCTCCCATAAAGAGAAGGTTGTGTGGCTAGTTTAATTTTTTCATTAAGTTATTCTTTTACATTTCACCCACCTTGGCACAAAATCAATAGGCTTGTCCTCCTCCTTGTGCCATTGTTGTGAGGTTGTAAAGTTATTTACATTTTTTCCCACCTTTGTCCTCAAGGCAAAGTTGTGTGGCTAGGAAATAATTTATTTCATTTCAAGTTATTTAATTAATTAAGTTTCGCCCACACCTTGCATTGTGCTTGGCTCTGTCAACCTTTCAATATCGTGAGGCTAGAGTAATTTTATTTATTTTGGAAAGTAATCAAACTTGTGCTCCGTCGTCTGCCTCGTATTCCATCCCATTGCCACTTTGGTGGATCTTAGGTAACCAAGACAGGGCAAAAGGATTGCGTGGCTAGTATAATTAGGCACACCATCCACTAGGGTGACTTGGGAGGCTACAATGGGTTGAAGTCGGGGATGACTTCACCACACTATGTGTCATCCTTGCTTAAGCGCCCAAGCATTCTGAATCTGACCTGTGGAGCTAGGGAAGGACCTTTCATGTCCTTCTTCTTGAGCACCCAACATTTCCTTTTGGTTGAAAGGATAGGGATTTGGGGTAGTCACATAGTCTAGGATTGTATCTCTCACACTTTAATTCCCCCTAATTCAAGAGAGACTTAAAATATATTAAAATCAACCTACACACTACATTCATAACATTTGCACTTTCAAGTTCAATTGTCTTTCTTTTCAAGTTGTGAAATTTCATCTTCAAGCAATTTACTTTCCATGCGTTTTAACTTTCCAAGCATTTTCAATTTCAAGCTATCTCTTTCATTGTGAATATTTACATCATTTTTTATCGGGTTGATGATATTCTTCATTCATTTGGATATATCTAAAGATAAAAAAACATTTCATTGTTTAATTCATTGTGTAGACATTTCCTGTTGTATTTCATTTTGTAGATATATTTTGTAATTGTGTAAGTAAACTTTGGGTATATTTTAGGCACTGGTATGTTTATTGTGTTGTAGAGAAAAAGGTTTTCTTTTCATTTAAAAGTTGCATTTGCATTTTTTTCTTGTCATTGGGTTGGGCATCCTTAATTAAAAACTAAATTAACTCGTAGATCATTAATTCAACCTTAACATAGTTAAATAGGGTATATCCCCCTTGGCTTCCCTAGGAGTGAGCCTAGACAGAAGAAGTCCATATCGAGGTGATAGTGGGTTTGGACTTAGGCTTATGCCTCTAAGGACACACCAAGTGGATTGGAGACTTCTCCACGTTAATAGGTGTGTATAAGGATGACAACACACCCAAGAAAGTAATGAAACACTTATATTTGAATAAAGGGGACCCACAATATAATAAAGAAAGCTTAAAAGGTTAGTTGAAGGATAAGAGGTCTCATCATGAGCCGACCTATCACATTCATGAATATCTAGTGGTATGACATTACCATCATTTGGTCACCAAACCAGGGTACTGGATCTCAATTGCATTGATGAAAGAAAGGGGGTCTCATCACAAGCCAACCTTTTCATTTCCATTAGGTGTTTATGGGTGACATTGCCATCACCTGGTCACCATGCCAGGGCAATGACCTTCAACCTCTCCTTATTCTATATTGAAAGAAAATAAAGAAAGAAAGATAAAATGAAATTGATGGTCTTGGAAAAAGTGCATTGCGGATTAAGATACCACACACCCTCTACAAAGGCTCCCATGAATGAGATACTACGACCCCTTATATGTCATGAGCCCTATGTCCATTGAGTCTTGACCCCAACCACTCCATCCACTTTACATGTCTTAGAGAGGGATCTCTTGGAAACTCTCCTTGACCTAGGGAAAGATCTACCCAATAGGACACCTCCTCAACCCTCCCATATTCAAGCTTGACAAGTCACATAGTGTCTTTGAGATGTTAATTGTTTGATATAGTGATCTTTGTTGCACATGCTTGGATGGATTATTTATTGATTGGATTCACTTATCATGATGTTATAGCTTTAGATCCTTGGAGGGCATGTTCATTTGTTTTGAAGGACCTAGTTGGTTGATATTTTTGGGAGAAAAAGCTTAGCTTGGGCTTCCATGGGGCTACAAGCCCACAGGTTGGATGCCAAGGGCCCGCATGCTAGATGAGAAAGATCAGACTTGGAATGCCTTGATGATCTCTTGGAAGACATAGCCCATCCCTCACTTGCCAAACGATTTTCCTAGAAGTAGAAAAACGTCCTCTTTTTGAGCATGACGTCATGTGTGGGGGGCTACGGCATGGTGGTGAGATGATATGCTTTGGCACTTGGACGTTTTGAGGGGTTTGAGGTCTTGACCTTGAAGGAATACATTTGGATGTTGGAAACATGGATTTGGAAAGCCTAGACACCCTCCTCATACACCAGCGACTTGCTCCTAATTCCAAATTGTCCCCTAAAGGGGTGACGCTCTTCTAAATTAGGTTTTATTTGTGCAAAAGTGAAATTTTAAAGGAATTGTTTAATATTATTTTGTAAAAGGGGAAAGATTAGGGTTTTAACCCCTAATATTATGTTTTACCCTAAAGTATGTGGACAAACTATGTTAGCTACATTTTGTATAAATAGAGATCATAAGATCTCATTTTTAACACATAACTCTCCATTGTGAGATGCTCTTGGACTGAAATTTTTCCTCTCTTTGGCTATTTCTCTCTCTTGTGATTTTGTTTATGGATATGCCTTGGTTATGGTTGATGGTTATGGTGCACTATCCTTGGAAGGCTTGCTTCATTTATTTTTTGGTGGATAGTCTAGATTTTATTTCCTTTTAATGCTTGAAGGTGCCATTTATTTCATTGTATTATCATTTGTACAAGTTAAAGGTTCTATTTTCTTGATCCAAGTAGGGAGTATAAGGGCATACACCCCTACTTGTGTTTCCACCATTTTATTTCTAAGGCAATATTGTTTCATAAGGGTTTACTAAGAAGAGTATAATTGCATACACCCTCCTAGTTAAAACCCCAGCTAAGAGTGTTGGAGTTACTTCACACACACCTAGGATTCCTTTTTCCTAAGGTTTTTCCTTGTTTATTAGTCATAATTAGTCACTATATAGTCTCCTATATTTTAGGGGAGAATATTCCACCTAGAGAATATTATCTTTCAGTTGACACTTCAGTTTGACTAGTTGAGTTGAGTTTAGATGTTGCATTCGTTTTGTCACCATGCAAAATTGGGATCATCACCATGATAATTCAACATTGCCTTGGTATCATCACCAGAGCATCACATTACCCTTGATTCCCTGAGTTAACTCCTCACTACTCTTTGTTCAATCAATTAACTGAAGACTAGTTGACTAGTTAACTCAACTAGGTGGTAGTTCACTCGTGTAACTGCCTGAGAGACTAGATGATCAGGGGATCAAAATTTGCTCAATTTTCAAAGTGCTCGGATTGAGA
>ML825464.1:19055-53266 GCA_009831015.1 Picea engelmannii | reverse complement strand
TTATCAAGTTGCTGTGTTTATGTCTGATGTTCAATGATTTCTGATGCTGTCTATGTTTATTTCTACATAAGTAATCCTTTAATATGTGTTGCAAATTGATCCTGTTGCATTAAACACATAACATTTCACTTGCAATTTAATTTTATCAAGTTTATCAAGTCTTCATCATATTTTTAGATCACTAGACTAGGTAGCAGTTCACTCCCGTAACTATTGGTGTGTGTCCAGATCACTGCATTGGTTCTCCTCCAGTGCACACTCATTTATTTATACATAGTATATCATGTGTAAATTATTCATTATTCACAATGGTTAATGAGAATTCTTTCATTCTTTCTCTCCTTCTTCTTCTTTCTCAAATTCTCTCTGCAAATGTGTGTATTATTGTTTAGTTATATCCATTCTGTGTAGGTTCAAAACATTTACATGGTATCAGAGTCAACGAACTGCTAAGAAAAATCTACACCAATTTTTTTTGCAGGTATTGAAGATTGAAGAACGCAACAAAGATGGAATCTATGTTTTACTCATCGACAATATTTTTCATGCCTCATAACTATTTGGAATAGAAGCCAAAAATTATTCTTCATCTCATATGTAGAGGATTGTACCAAATAAATATGGCAATGGAAGTAGAGCCTGATTCTGCCAATGAGAAAAATGACTTTCTCAATAGACAAGATATGGCCATAGGAAGTATCTGCATGTATGTTGTTGAAGGAAAATATCCCTGCGGACAGGTAGATCTCCTCTTGAGAGATAGACTCTTAACTCTTAAGACAGAAGGCGCTTAACGTGGACACTGACTTCCTTTCATATCTATAAAAACTAATGCATGAGGAGGAAGGAGAACAGAAGTACCTTTTTACTGACGTTTGTCCCTGCACGCTCTGAGTTGAGCTCTGATCTTTCGCTCCTCGATGAGACCTGTAGACAAAAAATAGTACAACCACTTCCTACTCTATTGATATTAGCTCGAAAATAGATCTATCTATCAACAATAAGTTCATGTAAGATCAAACACGAACTAGAAAGAAACAGGCCAAGCGTGTCATATTGATGAGAACAATGACAGAAGTAACTTACAACCGTGGATGCTAATGCGATAGCTTCGTCAAGTCCCCTTTGTCTAACCCTTGCTCAAAAGATCCACGACCCGGATGACAACAACTTCATTGATTACTCTCCTCCAATTCACCATGTGTTTCCTATGAGATCATAGGTTTCATGCTTGCAATTATCCCCCCTTTCCACCATCATAGAGCCTTTTTATATAGGTTTAGAGAGGCTTAACCTCTTGAGGTATCTTTAGGGTAGGTTGAGGAATTCCCTCCTTAGATCAGGGATATTCTCCTAAGATCATGATTGAACCAGGAATTCGAATGCAACTGCCTTCCAAACTTGAAAAATCCTTCCCTTATTCTCCTCAATAGATCAACTACTGCCCATATTATATAGTGCTCCCTCAAAAGGGGAATCAGGGTGTTATAGCACTCCCTAGTAGGCTCAAGGGGAGTGCCAACACTTCAAATATTTGTAGCACTCCTTCAGAGGGGTAGTTTGGTGTTATAACTCTCCCTAGCACCTTATAGGGGAGCGCCAGCACTCCTAAGGGTGAGATAGGGGAGCGCTCCCCCTTAAAACCTTAGTTTGAGAGTTTCTTTCAGGTGGCAAGAGATTCATGAATTCAGTTAACCATCCCTCTTCCTCCAAATCAGGTGTTTGAGGTATTCTAAGTATCTACTTGGTGTCGTCATCATGGTAGTAAGATTTGTTTTACATTTGCGACACTTGCGAACAACATGCGACACTTGTGACAATTGTGAGGAACATGCGACACTTGCGACACTTATCAAAGTGAGCAATGTTGATGTGTAACAGATTGCCCCCCAAAGTATGAAGTTAGAAGATGAGAACTGATAACTGAAATGCTTTGTAGACTTTCAAGCAAAGGTATAGACGCAGAGAACCTGACAGAAGCTGCACAAAAACATCCAACAAATATCATGACATGTTTCAAAACCCAAGGCAGGCATACCTATGCTTGGGTGATCAAGACTTGCAAGATATGGCGGCCATAAAATACACTGCGGATCCACAATTGTATTGATAAAAAGGTATATCCACCGAGGATACAATGTGGATCTATACTTTGATGACCTAAACTGATCATAGCCATGAAGAATACACAGTGGATCTACGAGATGACAAGACATAGCCATGACCAATACACAGTGGATCTATATAACATTGTATGTATCATTTGTCGAAGAGAAATTCCTTCACAACCTGGGCAAAGCATATATCAAAGTGATCACTTGACCCAGGGTCTTCTTACCGATCCCGATGTGGTACGAATCTAACCATGTGAATAGATGTCCTAATGTCAAACATGGTAGAAACCACTTGATTACCGGTCAATGGTATAAACCGTTAACAAGCACGAGGGAGATCACCATTAATGTCAATGATTCCCAAGGTACCCTAGTACATTCCAATGAATCTGAATGGATGGGCTGAAGTCGAACATCCGTGGAATCATCCGATCAGAGGTCAATGAAATAAACCCATTGTCGAATGTGAGGAGGCCTGTCATTGAGGCATGTAGGTCTCAAAGTACTAGCTAGTTTCTAAGCCTAATTCCTGGATAATGTGTTGAGGTCGACAGGAATAGGCTCGTCGAAGGAGGGCCTTGATGTATCCCCCATCAATGACATGAAACGGACATAGAGATGTAATTGGTAGATCAAATGAACATGGACTGACACGGGTATTGAGACAAGATATTTGTGATGGCTGACTCTCGAGGTGGATACTTCCCTTGAACACTGAGGCACGAGAGAAGAAATGTGACATGGACCAAAACTTGATGATGCAGTGGATCTTGTGACTTACGTTAGGTGACCCAAAGGAGTGAAAGAAACTCAAAGGATTGGCTCAGTGTAGAGGTTCAGCGGATTATAATGCGTGCAAATGACAAAGTACCGTGTTCAAAGGCGACTCTAAGAATTACTTGGTAATGTTTTCAAGAGACTGCTTGACTTGCTTCTTTCCAAATTTTCCCCCATCCAGATAGACAAGTACCTCTTTTTGATTTAATGAGCTCGAGGAGGATAACACATGCTTGATAAAACGCACCTTCGGTAAGTTCCTCTTCCTTTTTTAACGAACTGCAAGAATTAAAGGTTCGGTCCCATATGGGCCTATCGATGTGTGTTTTAGCGAGTCCAAAGACAGAAAAATCAAAGGTTTTTCATGATTATAGAGTTTGGAAAAACACTTAAAAGAGAACTCTCTCAGTTCCTTTTTCGTACAGTTAGTTTCACGAGGCCGAAAAAGAGATAAACTACCACTGGAAAGACGCCCTTTCGAACCTTTTAATGAGCGTGAAAGGAAGCAAGATCACTCGACAATCTTTTCATATTTAGAGAGTCTGAAAAGAGTTTAAAGACGACTCCAGGGGGTTCCTTTTTCGTGTGTCCATGCGGGTCCGAAAAAGAGATAAAAGTCTACTCGGTGCATTCTCATATTTTTTAGCTTGAAAACGAACTAAGACTATGCTCATGGATGTGACAAGGTAAACAAACAATCATAACTGTTAGGAAACCTGTAGTGTCAAAACTGCAATCCAGTGGTTTAGTGAAGCCATTATATTGTCAAAGAAACCCATAAATAACTATACCTTATAAAAAATGGAAATTTATAAATAGTAATGCAAGAAAAATCTTCATTTACCATTTCATTTTGCATAAGGATTTGTAGCAGTGGAGATTCTCATTTTGGAGGTGGATCTTGTTTCGCTTGATACCGGACCTACGGTTGACCGTTTCTCTTGCTGTTTGGACCAGGTAGATCTTCATCTCCCCTTCTTTCAATTACATGGTTTAATATTTATTTTCATAGCAATATTAAATTAAACAATGAAGCCCTAGGTCGCTCCAAAAAAGATCAAATCGGCCTCTATTAAAAATGATGGGAAAAAGACATTCTTTTGCAAAAACGTGTTTAGAAGGTGATAGCAAAGATGCCAATGCCTTGACACTTGGGTGGATGGGCCGTTTTTGTCAAAGAATCCATAAAAAACTCAAACATATGCCCACGCAGCCATTGATGGAAATTGTTTTAATTTTAAATGTTTTATTGCTGCGCATGGGTTATTGAGTAATGAGAAGAGGGCGTTGTCCTTTTTGAACAGTGTGGGCATTAGATTTCATGTTTTTTAAATTGCTTAAGAAATTGACGAAATTGCAAAAAAAATGAATAATGAAATTCTTTGTTTTCCGTTTGTAGGTGATTTTGGCGACCATGATCGAGTGGAAAGAACGAGATCATGAGGTTGATGACTTGGCCGCTTTGTGGAGTCCTCGCATGTGGGCCGCGTTGAGATCTTGTGGCTTACTGAAATTCTTCAAATTGCAAAAAATGAAGAAGGAGATTCTATTGCTTGAGCACATAATCATCTTGTGGGATGTCGCGGAGCAAGGGTTCCGGATCGGAACACAACTTCTAACCATCGAGTTGGAAGACGTATATTTCTTGATTGGCCTCTTGAAAAGAGGGGTTCCTATATCTTTTTCTGGACAGAGGGCGCTTCTTGAGCAAGTGGGTGTGTATCTGGCACGTCATTGTGTCTCAGGAGCAAGACTAGTGGGGGGTAGAATCCCTATCAAGGATATCCGAGAGTTACCCCTCTGGTCCATTTTTTTGCCATCACAAGTGTGACGGGAAGTACTAGTGCACATCTAGCATCGAGATCGCAGGTAGGTTATGGCGTACAGTGTTTGGAACCAACACTGTTTAACTGGAACGCAGGGTTCCTTCGGAATGTGAAGGAACAGGTTTCGCGGTGTAGGATGGGGCAAAAACAGTTCAGATACGGCTCTTTCTTGGTCTCATTTTTCTTAGAGCGCATCCCCCAGATGCAGCCTCAAATATCATTGGTAGTACGAACAGTGGAAGAACCACAGATGGAACGGTGGACTAGTCTATCTCCGAGACTAGTGGCAGAGTCATAGTTCTGTTTCACCGGTGACTTCTTCGCTTGGCTGAGACGACAATATCTCTCGATAGAAGACTTCCCATATGCCGAGGTGGACTTTTGTGAGAGCATGGATTTGATTCTACCCGCGGGGAAAGATTGGGATGCGTTAGGTGAGAGACTAAGCAACACTTTGTCTAGTTTTTGTTTTTTAAGTTTTTAATGTATATATTTTTTTGGGTACGTAGAAGAGTTTTTAATGGATGTATTGTTTTCAAAATGCAGACAAGGGATCAGTGCACCCAACTGAGATACCGATACCAGGATGTCGTGGGGGTGCCCGGATTGCAGCAGATCTGGGGGCACCAGTTATAGGTCTCCGGGAGGTTGAAAGAAACCTTCAAGGACTCACAATGGGCATTCCTCCTCTACGAAGGAGAGAAGTGCCTTTACATATGCAGAGGCACACTGTGGGAGTGCCATAGAATGTTAATTCTCTACTGATACATGTGGTGCGCTCAGTGATATGTTACTCTTAGCACAATGCAGTACAGGGAGATTAGAGTCTCTCTGGTGATTGTGTTTTTTGTATGACTTGTCAGGCGATGTTGTATGGGTGTAAAGACCCAACATTTTTCTCTTCTAAATAATTTTTGATGTAATGAAAACATTTTCAGTCGCACTATGTATATATATACAGTTTCAAGTTTTTACAGTGCCAAAACATTTGTACATGATGATGCCTTTAATGTGATGTGGTTTAATTTACATGTGATGTACAATTTGTTTTCCTTTATGAAACCTTATCTATGGGTGAGATACCGATCCATGATGTAATTAGCTAATGAATCCGACACATTGTTGAGTTCTTGTGGAATATGTCTATATTCGATATAATCAAACATTCGTTCAAGACGAAAAACTTGTAGGTGGAGACATAGCAGGATAGGGTTACGAATAGTGCAGATACGGTTGAGTTGATAGACCACAAGTTGGGAGTCTAGGTTAACAATGATATGAGAGATACCTAGGGAGGAGGCTTGGGTCAAGAGTTCAATGACAACATGATATTCTACCATGTTATTAGTCGCTGGTCCTAAGAAAATACCTCCTGAACTCACCACCTCGTCAAATTGGTAAATGACCCATGCTGTCAAAGCAATGTTCGGGGTGTGTCGACTAGCACCATCCACAAACCTGACAAAGATAGGAAAGGAAGACGTCATCTGCGCATGAAAATACAAGGCATAGTTATGAGTGGCAAAGGTAAAGACTCGAGCACGCGAAAGAAACAGACACACCAAACTAAAATACAATAATGTACAACGTACACATGATATGTGATCTAGGAATAGTACTTTTTAAGGTAAAGCCCGTTCCGGGGCTCTCCTAGGGAAATTCCATCATAATCAACTAACTCGTAGGTGCCTCTGTGTAGAACACATTTCACAATGTAAGGGCCATGCCACAGAGGTTCTAACTTACCTGTCCCCAATTTGTCATGAGCCTGGTCATAGATGAGGACTAAGTCTCCTTCTGCAAAAGTCCGAGGATGGACGGATTTGTCGTATTGATTTTTTATCCATTTTTGATGTGCCTCATTAACGAGTGCGGCATCAAGACGTGTTTCGTCCAGTTTGGATAGATATAAGAAACGTTCTTCTTCGGCAGAAGTATGGGGTAGGAGTTCTACTTTAAGTTTCAGAGATGGAATCTCACACTCTATTGGTAATATGGCTTCGATGCCATACACCAACTGGAAAGGAGTAAATCTAGTTGCGGTTTTCACGGAAGTACGGTAAGCCCAAAGAGCGGAGAAAATTTGTAGATGCCAGGATGTCTTGTTTTCCCCTGCCATGTGTTGAATCATGGTTTTGAGGATCTTGTTGATGGCCTCAACTTGTCCGTTGGCCTGAGGATAGTAAGGGGATGAGTTTTCATGGCAAAAACCCAACTTGACATGCAATTCACTCATCATCTGGTTCTTAAAGTGTGCACCATGATCAGTGATAATGGCGTGTGGTACACCAAAACGAGTTATGATGTGGTTAAAAAGAAACAAAGTTGCGATACGACCATCGTTCAGAAAGGTAGGCATAGCCTCAGCCCATTTGGTAAAGTAGTTGACAGTGACGATTATATAACCGTGCCCCCTGGCTGAGGTAGGCTTACATTGCATGAAATCGATACCCCACTTGGCAAAGGGGTCGATGGCGATAATGGGGTGCAACGTAGTAAGGTGGGTGTATGCCTTGTTGTTAAAAACTTGGCAGGGTGGGCATTTTTTGACTGCCTCAATACAATCTTTGAAAATCGAGGGCCAAAAATAGCCGGCACGTAGAATTTTTTGGGCTGTGGCCATCCTAGAAAGGTGACCGCACAGTCTCCAAAGTGAAAATCATTCAGAATGCATTCAGCCTCCACATGAATTAGACATCATTGAAGGATAGTGTCAATACCACGGCGATACAAGGTGTTTCCGATGAGAATGGTGGCGAATACGTCGACGATCTTCACAGGAAGTGTTAGGATGAAAACGTTGGGTTTGGAGGTAAAGGAGGATGTCTCTGTACCAAGGATCAAAGGTGTTGATGAGGAAAAGAGTTTCATCAGAGAGAGAATCTCTAGGTTCAATGTCTTCATCAGCACGGGGGAGATCGCAGATAAGCTCCGCAAACACCAGGGAGTTTTTGGCTTTAGAATTCATAAATTCAAGATCGAATTCCTGAAGGATGACGATCCATTAAGAGGATTTTCCCCCGAGCACTTGACGTGTCAAGACGTGGTACATAAGGTTTGAGTCCAGAATCACCATGGTGGTGCGTAGTAAGATGTAATGGTGGAATCTCTGGACAGCGATGACGGCTGCCAAAGACAGTTTATCTACATGTGAATATCGGAGTTCGAGTCTAGATAGACTCTTGCTCAGGTAATAGACCACATGTTCCTCACCGTTGGGGTCCTCCTGAACTAACACCATTGCAATAGTGGAAGTGGAGGCAGATAAATAAAGGATGTAGTCCTTTGTATACTCCGAAGGATGTAACAAAGGTATGTGGGTCAGGGCATGCTTGAGAGCATCAAATGACCATTGAGCGATGTCATCCCAGATGAAAGGGGTGTTTTTCTGTAGTAACCACATGAATCCTTTAGTTATCTCAGCGTAGTTACAAATGAAACGGTGAAGGAAGTTTTCTTTTCCTTGCAAACTTTGGAGTTAGGTCAAATTAGTAGGTGGAGGTAAGGCTAGAATAGCCTTAATCTTTAAGGGATCCACCCTAATCCTGTCTTTAGAGACAATAAAACTAAGGAGTTGACCGGATTCGACAACAAAAATACATTTATGTGGGTTCAAGCGAATACAGTAAAACCAACATCGAAGAAAAATAGCATGTAAATGATCAACGTGATCGGATCGATTGGATGAGTGGGCAGGTAAGTCGTCGAGGTAAGGTTCTGCGATATGCTTGATATCATGGAAAGCATATGACATGGCCTGTTGGAAAGTAGCACCAGCATTTTTAAGACCAAAAGGTAGCTTTCGATAGGCGAAATTTCCCCATGGGCAGATAAAGGTTGTCTTATGTTGATCAGCAGGTAAAATTTCAATCTAGTTATACCTAGAGAAGCCATCCATGAAAGAGAAGATTACGCTCCCAGCGCAATTATCAATGATTTGGTCAATGAAGGGCATAGGGTAGTTTTCCTTTGGACAAGCCTTATTGAGATCCCGATAGTCAACATAGACTCAGATAGTCCCCTGTTTTTTGGCAATCGGAACAAGTTGGAGACCCATTCTATCAAAGGGACAGGATAGATAAAGCCAGATTTTAAAAGTTTCTCAACTTATGCCTTTATAGCTGTGATTTTCTTGGGATGAACCAGGCGGAGTTTCTATCGAACAGGTTTCGCACCAGGGTAAGTCTTGATTTCATGCATGACAATCGAAGGGTCGATCCCTGGCATTTCCTCGTAGCTCCAAATGAAGAGATCGTGGAATTCTTTAAATAGAGCGGTGTAAGAGACCACTTCTTCAGGTGTGCAATTAGCACCAAGGTTAATTCTTTCCATAATGCCCTCTTTGATCGAAATATCGATAACGATTGTAGTAGATATGTTACCCATATTCCCCTCAGAAAGAGTATCTTGTGTGAGGATGGGAGATTGCGAAGCATTGGTAACATCAGGAGGGAAGACAGAGTGTATGTCTTGGTGAATTTCTTCCAAAGGTGGAAGAAAATAGGATCAATGATGGTTATCATCCCAAGGTACATCGTCAATACTAAGCATTTCCATTATAGATTCGTCAGAAGGGAAAATTTGGGAAATGTAATCGATTCTAGACAATAGGGAATCCAACCATGAAGGCATCGAGTAGGCATCAAGTGCCAATAAATGTGGGTTGTCTGAAGAGGGAGAGGTAGATTGAATAGCTACGTATGTAGCCTCGGCTGGGCTAAGTGGCATGGTGTCATTGAGCACATCGAATTCCATGGGACTAGGTACAATCCAAGGGTCAGATGATTCCAAGGATTTATAAGGCATAGTCGAAATCATATTGACGGTGGCAATATGATGTGTGGTGGGTGGAAGTGGTGTAGGGAAGGTACCCATAAGGCTAGAATATTTCAATAATCCAACACCAAAGCTTTCATACGTAACTGGGTGGTCTCCCAAAAAAGGAATGTTGTTGGTGATAGGGGCACAAGCGTTAGGTGTACAAAAATCTAGTTGATCGATAGTGACAATTTTGCCTTGATGGGGGAACTTTACACATCGAAACACCGACAAGGTGACGACAGTCATAGCATAGAACCAACTTCTCCCAAGTAGTAGGTTGTAATCGAGGGGGGCATTGACCACCTCGACATCAATGGTAACAGTTTTTCCTCCCAACTGAACGGCTAAGGATTGTAACAGTCCGTGAGGATGAAAACCTCATCCATCGAAAGCATGTAACATCGTAGGGGATTTGTTAAGGGTAGGTGATTTTAAGCCTTTCCAACAAGATAAAGACATGATGCAAGTAGAGTCTCCCTCATCCAAGATAGTTCGGTGGATTTGTTGATTGTGAACAACAACATCAATACGAAAAGCTAGTTGGTGAGAGAGTCAAGGTTGATGATCATCCAGATTAAACGTGAGGTTATTTGATGACTCAGGATCGAAAGCGTTGATGGTAGATAAGAGCATTCTACATTGGCTGGGACAGTGTTGTAGAACTTCCAAAGCAGACATAGCACACGGTGCTTGAGCCAAATCTTCAACAATGTTGTAGTTTTAGGCAGCCCATGAACTAAGATTAAAGGCAGACTTCCAGATAGTTCTCTTAGGAGGGTGTAAAATGGATTCAAACGAAGGTTTCTCAATATGAAGTGGCCCAGACGGAGGGCTAGCAGACGGAGGACTAACGACAGATGGTAATGGGTCTGGTGAGGAACTGTTAACGACCTTCACCTTATCAAGTTTAATCGGTGTGTCATAATTCATAGTGCGAGTGGTCAGATTAATCCCGTTAAACATGTAAATGTGGGCACTTGTCGAGGCCTCATCATGGGATTGGTTGGAACTTCTCCCTACAATGGGGGTTTGAGAAACCAAAGATTGTTGCTATGAAAAAGGTTGGGTAAGCACAGCGGGTTGGGAATTTCCCTTAAAAAGCTTGGCCACTTCATCGTGAATCATTGTGATTGAGGGGAAGGAAGGAAATGGAAGATCATCTTGCTCGCAGCCAGCCAAACAGACAGATTGGGAGAAATTCCCATCCGGCTAGTTGTTCAGTGAACGAGAGAGATTTTAGGTGAACGGAACGAGAAAGATGTGAAGAGAGGGCATTTTCATACATTTCTTAATACCCCGAAAGTAGGGCATATAGTTTGATGGATGCGAAGTAATTCTAGATAAAGTAATCTAAGAGTAAAATAGATTACTATTCAATATCCTTTGACCCTTAAAACTTTGATGAATATGAAATTTGGGGTGATGTGGACAGTCTTGAGTGTAGTGATCATCGCCACAAATGAGACATGGGAATTTCGGTTTTCGTTGTGGTTGTTTTCCGACGGCTAGGGTTTGAGGTTGATTTTTTGGTTGTTCATTGTTGTTGGTTTTCTTTGGTTTATTTCTTGCTTTCTTCTTGCCCCCAGGTTGTTGTGAAGGGGTCGATTGGACCACATTCACCTCAGAGACTTGAGTTTGAGGGGAGGTAGAAGAGGGTGCATTCAGACTGGGAGGAGTCGTCAAAGCAGGCCACTGGGTTGTTCCAGCCGACTGGGAAGTAGATTGGGTTTTGATGTAGCCAATGACTCCATCCGTGTACGAGGTAGACGATGGTTTGGACAGATCATTAGTGGCATGGGTAGCATTCGGTATCAACTCATAGAGAGTACCAGATTGTGAATAAACCAAATCTAAGTACTGAGCCTGAGCAATAGCTTCTTCCCCGGTAACTACACCACCCATGGCAACATCACGAGCGATCTGGAGTAACAGTGATTTTGTGAACCATTCCGCTAATAATTGGTCAGGAATGACCGCTTTGATTAGCCTTCATCGTTGTCTCCATTCATGAATATAATTAGAGATATGTACGGAGGTTGTCTGACGAAGGGAGTTCAATAGTTCAGTACCCATCTCGTATTGAATGGGTAGTTGGAAGTGTGCGAGGAAGGACATGGCAAGGGAGTTGAAATCGTGAAAAGAGGCGCGTGGTAGTTCAATATACCACTTTGCTACAGAGATCATAAGCATTCGTTGGAAAAGATGCAAACGTATAAAATCTTCCATGAGGGAGTTGGATGAACACCAAAAATGGAAAGTCATCACGTGGTTGTTTGGGTCTTCTCCGAACTTTCCGTCGAATTTTGGAATATCAGAAGGAAGTTTAGTTGGAATAGCTGGCCAAACCGGAGAATGAAAAATAGGATCATTCGTTAACCGAGACAAGTCTGGAAGGTCCAGAGTTGCTAGGAAAGGTAGTTGTCAGTTAACCTATGGGTAATACTGGTGTGGTATAGCGACACCAGTAGGACCATACACTGGGTTAGACGGATAATCGTAACCAGTGGGTCCTCTTGTATAAGGTTGGTGTTGACCAGGGTACACAGGATTTGAGGTGTGTTAAGAAACATGTGCGAGCGGAGGATAACCGGATGGGTTTTGAGGATTATAAGTTGGATTTGGCATTTTTCCATAAGGAGGTTGAGTCCCTTGAGAGGAAAGAGGTTGTTGCGGAGCTTGAGGATTGTGTCCCGCCGAGAACTGTGGGTTTCCTGGAAAAGGGATATTCCATGGATTGGGTGTGGTGGACACATTTTGTCCGTATGGTTGATGGTAAACTCCAGATTGAGGCTGCCCCCAAGCATGAGGGTGCCCTCCAAATGGAAGTTGTCCTCCGGTGGGAGGATGCCCCCCATCTTGAGGTAGAGTTCCCGAAATTTGAGAACTAGACGTAAATGACTGACCGGTACCGTTGAACGGATTAAGACCACCAAGATCGGTGCCTTCGGGTTGTTGGATAGGTATGGAACTTCCCAGCATAACTTGGGTAGTAGTGGTAGTGGAAGAATTCAGTGCTCTGTACCCATAAGGGAGTGATGATGAAGGTCTAGGTGTTACTGGTGTGCCAATTGCAACTTGGCTAACCACTGCATTACCGGCAGGAATAGTCGGGATGTGAGAGACCATTGTAGAATGGGTCGTCTGGAGAGAAAAAGTGGACCTTGGGCAAATGGACGATGTGTTCGGACCAACGGATGGTGTGGCCGAAAAAATGGTAGTACCGGTAAAATGGTTTAAAGGTACGGTGTAGGTGATAGGCGCGTCGACACCTATTCTTGTTCCATAAATATCCCGCACCATGCACGGTGGACTTCGAACAATGTCTTCGGTCCAAAAGGGGTCATCGACTAAAGGGTTTGAATGAGGCCCAGTTGGAATGTCATAAGGATTGACGATGACAAATTCACCTACTGAATTCAGTTGGAGAACACGTTGCTCATATCCCTCCAGAATGCGAAAAGCTTATGGAGACTCTGAAACAATTCGAAAGTTCTATAAAGGGGTGGGAACTTCTTCTTGGGAGGTTATAGTGTCGTGAACCTCACTCTGTTGAGGAGATTCCTTCATAGAATGAGGGGGTAAAGGGGTATTCCTTTCCATATTTTCTAGAGGAAGTCCCTATAGCCTTTGCGAATGGCGTGGAGGGTCGATGTTGGCAAAAAAGAGTCAGCGGGAGAGATCTATGGCCAACTACTAAAAAGAAACAGCATACGCTAATAGAATCTAGGAATCACAACCAAGCAAACAAGACCTTCTCTCGATGACCGTACTACTTGGTGATGAAATCCAACATCGCATGATCAAGTCAAGAAGGGGCAGGGATATGCTGGAATAGTTACAATGGCAACCTTCTTAATAGACTTTCATCTTGGTGCAAGATTCCACGCAGTAATTGTGGATTTACCCTCCAAGGAGCCCGAGTGAGTTTGACGAATGTCTGCTCTAGGTACAGTGAGACTTCCCTTCACTGTCACCTTGTGTAAGATCCTAAATATTATGGCCACTAAGGTTACCAATTCACAGTCAGCCCCTGGGCGGGTACAATTGACAGTCCAGTCCGAACGTATGGGCAGGGTATCTAGCCTGAAATCAACTTGAAAGGCTTCCACTCAACATTGCGGGTATACCTTTAAGTGATCCCCATAATACGATCTGACCACTACAATCAGTCAAACCACAGAGGGATAATCTCCGTAGCTTTCCGAATGCGACCTCGTCTGTAACCCCTGTGTGAGAGGGGGATCCCAGGCAGACTTATACGACTATTGGATTTGACTCTCCCTAGCTCAAGATGCTAATGTTTGTTTTGAAAAATTTGGAGAGTTATGCTCACAGCCTAATCCAAAGTACTAATCCTAGTCTACTGTTGGTGTAGGATCCTAGAAAAGAAAATGTTCTAGATAGTTTTTAATTAGCGTTCATTTTATAGCTATTATTTACTCAAAAGGGGTGCATGGAAGTGAAACGGATGGAATGATGACTCAATCCCCAAAAATGCATCAAAGATGATAAGCAGTCATTTCTCTTCGATGAAGATCTATTTAAGGGAGAGAGAGAGAGTTCTTTTCACTAATAAGCACTAATAAGGAACGTCCTCAAACAAATTTTCTTCAATCAAATCCGATGTGGTGCTAAAACTTTTGGAAATACCTTCTAATATGAAAACTCAATCATGAAGATGTCTCTTTATTGTTTGTATGTGGATTATGTTTAATTCAAAACAACACTTCTCCTCCCAATTATCCTTTTGAATCAATGAAACTCAGACAAACACAAGCAGGTTTCGTGCAAACAATACACCCTCTTGTTGTGATCAAAACAAGAAGCGAAAGAAAAGAAAAACAAAGAAAATCAAGAACTTCACACCAAAATAAATGTCAAAGAACAATGACCTTAACTAAAACCAAATGGAGAGATTTTTAGGCTTCTGGTGTCCTTCACCAAAGTTTCTCGCTCAGTCAAAAAGGAGAGAAAGACAGTGCATTGGTTCCAAACTCCAAATAGCAAAAAAACTCAACAATAATGAAGAAGGCTACAAAATCTAAACAACAAGGTATTTGTTCCTCAGAAGGAAGGATGTCAAAGTTGAAATGGGAAGAAGCATTGACTCACAGGGAGGCTCAACAAGTGGAATATAGAGGCTAGACCCTAAAAGAGAAATTATGGAAAGGTTTTTGGCCAAAAGAGGGTTGGCGCTCTTGTGTAAAGGGAAACAAGCGTTATAGTTCTCTGTGTAAGACAGTCAGGGAGTGTTGGCACTCTGTCAACACAGCCACAAGGGCACCAGGCTTGAAAAACTCCTAAAAATGTCAAAAAATCGAAAAATTGCAGTCTAGTCTGGCAATCAAGCTGAGTGTGATGGGGTAGGGAGTCAATCAGCTCATGAAATCAATCAAAAAGGGGTGAACTAGGTCTAAAAACAATCAAGGGGTAAGACAAGGTCTATGAGGATAAATAAAAAAAAAAAAGTTTCGATTCGAAACTCCCCAGTGGAGTCGCCAGTTTCTGTTGAAGGAAAATCTCCCTACGGACAGGTAGATCTCTTCTTGAGAGCTAGACTCTTAACTCTTAAGATAGAAGACGCTTAACGTGGATACTGACTTCCTTTCAGATCTATACAAACTAATGCATGAGGAGGAAGGAGAACAAAAGTACCTTTTTACTGATGTTTGTCCATGCACGCTCCGAGTTGAGCTCCGATCTTTCGCTCCTCGATGATCCCTGTAGACAAACAATAGTACAACCACTTCCTACTCTATTGATATTAGCTCAAAAATAGATCTATCTATCAACGATACGTTCATGTAAGATCAAACATGAACTAGAAAGAAACAGGCCAAGCGTGTCATATTGATGAGAACAATGACATAAGTAACTTACAACCATGGGTGCGAATGAGACAACTTYGTCAAGTCCCCTTTGTCTAACCCTTGCTCAAAAGATCCATGACCCGGATGACAACAACTTCACTGATTACTCTCCTCCAGTTCAACGTGTGTTTCCTATGAGATCATAGGTTTCATGCTTGCAATTCTTCCCCCTTTCCACCATCATAGAGCCTGTTTATATAGGTTTAGAGAGTCTTAACCTCTTGAGGTATCTTTAGGGTAGGTTGAGGAATTCCCTCCTTAGATCAGGGATCTTCTCCTAAGATCATGATTGAACCAGGAATTCGAATGCAACTGCCTTCCAAACTTGAAAGATCCTTCCCTTATTCTCCTCAACAGATCAACTACTGCCCAGATTAGACAACGCTCCCTCAAAAGGGGCATCAGGGCGTTATAGTGCTCCCTAGTAGGATCAAGGCGAGTGCCAGCGCTTCAAATATTTGTAGCGCTCCTTCAGATGGGTAGTTTGGTGTTATAACGCTCCCTAGCACCTTATAGGGGAGCGCCAGCGCTCCTAAGGGTGAGATAGGGGAGTGATCCCTCTTAAAACCTTAGTTTGAGAGTTTCTTTCAGGTGGAAAGAGATTCCTGACTTCAGTTAACCATCCCTCTTCCTCCAAATTAGGTGTTTGAGGTATTTTAAGTATCTCCTTGGTGTCGTCATCATGGCAGTAAGCTTTGTTTGACATTTGCGACACTTGCGACAGTTGTGAGGAACATGCGACACTTGTGACACTTATCAAAGCGAGCAATGTTGATGCGTAACATATGTTTCTCCAAAACTTTTCCATCAAGTATATGAAGAATCACAAGAATCAACTCCAAATGAATTATGGACCATATTGGAGGTTCTATTTGGGAATAAAGAAGATTGTCAATATTTCATGCATGAGGTTGAACAAATAGAGCCAGAAGAGAAGTCATTAGAAGATCAAGCCTCTTATTATGAAGAGTCTTATATAAAAGTATTTGCACAAATTTGTATTCCATTAATTGAAGATGATGTCTATTCCATTTCATTTTTTTTTTTCTCTGAAATTCATGTGGCAGATATATGTCATGCATCTCAGAGGTCACATGCAGACACTTTTCCATGTGCAATGCATGCATCTCAGGAGAAAAAAAGGGAGTTGTGCACATCCGACTCAATTATGATATTTTATAAGAAATATTTGCAGAAAAGAATGGGATATTTGAATTCCTCTCAGGAAAATATCCAATTTCAAAAAAAAAATCGTCTGAAACGGAGTCCGAGAAGTGAAGTTATGATCATTTTAAAATCAACAAAATTTCAACGTTTTTCCGGAAATGGCCGCACGGTTTTCAAAATTTCATCCAAACTTTATTTAGATCTTTTTCATTACAAGAAGAGAAAGTGGATATGTGTGGAAATCTCAATGGTGCATCTACTTCATCAGATTCATGCAGACATGTACATTTTCAACAAAATCTTCAACGAGCACAAACTTGCACAATTGTGAGGTCTTATTGGAGTGAAGGACTAGGTTGCTTAGCAACTATTTTTTGTTCCTTCTCATTTTTTTTATGAATTGTAATTTGAGGGGGGGGGGGGGNGTTTCCGATGAGTTTTTTCCTCTTTCCTCATTTATTTCAGTGTATCTTTTTTATTTGGGTACCTAACATGGCCTTGTTGCCAGGACCCATTCTTTATTTTAACCATAGTGATGTTCAGCGAGGATGTTGGAGTTACTTCACACACACCTAGGATTTATTTTTCCTAAGTTTTTTCCTTGTTTATTATTCATAATTAGTCATTATCCAGTCTCTTATATTTTAGGGGAGAATATTCCACCTGGAGAATATTTTCTTTCAGTCGACACTTCAGTTTGACTAGTTGAGTTGAGTTTAGATGTTGTATTGGTTTTGTCACCATGCAACATTGGGATCATCACCATGCTTATTTGAAATTTCCTTGGTATCATCACCAAATTGGCGCATTACCCTTGATTCCCTGAGTTAACTCCTCACTACCCTTTTTTCAGTCAGTTAATTGAAGATTAGTTGACTAGTTAACTCAACTAGGTGGCAGTTCACTCCCGTAACTGCCTGAAAGACTAGACTAGGTGGTAGTTCACTCCCGTAAATGTTGGTGTGTGTCTAGATCACTCTAGACCACCGCTATGGTGAATTGGTTCTCCTCTAGTGTGCACTCATTGAGTTATACTGAGTATATCATGTGTAAATTATTCATTATTCACAATGGTTAATGAGAATTCTTTCATTCTTTCTCTTCTTCTTCTTCTTTCTCAAATTCTCTCTGCAAATGTGTGTATTGTTGTTTAGCTAGATCTATTCTATTCAGGTTCAACACATTTACAAAGATATTTTTCCTTGGGGATTAAAAGGGATTACACCCCCAAGGAAGTATGCTATATAGATTATTCATATTCTCTTCACTCCATTAACCCTTTCTTAAATGCACTAGTCATTTACTTATTTCAAGTTTTGAAGTTGTCTCTTTTGGATAATGATATTGATGCCTTGGGGATTATTCATCCATTAGAACATCCTATTTCTCCCCAAAATTATTATTTTTATATTAAAACTAACCTACAACCATCAATATTTCTTTAAACTCTAACGCTAACCGCTAATATCTCACAAACTAACCCTAGACTAACCCTCTAACTTTGCTAGTTTAACCTACTAACCTAGGTGCATCTATTGGGATAGATTTTGGCACTTTTCCATGGTTGATTTTGTTGTTTCATGCCATTGAATTATACAGCCATAAAGCTACAATTTTCTACAGAAATACATGTTTACAACAACCATCTTCTCTTGCTTCTTAAGTGTCATTTTTCAGCCTATATTCAGTGCTAATCTTGATGTTGATTTACTTAACTAGTTTAGATCTTTGCATGTTGATTTAGATATTTTATTTGTTGATATAAGATGTCATTTAATTCTGCAAATTAGGGACAACAAACTTAAATTGTTGATCCAACTAACATATATCATTGCAAAGTGTCTTTTCTTGTGTCTCAATAGGTACAATCATCTGGATAAGTATTATACATGTGGGGTAACAATTACTTGACTTACGAGGAATCTCTTCCCACCTTTCATTCCACTTACACTTACCTCTAGCAGCTTCACTTCCTTTTATATTCATCTCCATATCCATCCCCCTAGGGTCACCAGGATCGCCTCCCTAGAGTGACCTGGTCAACCTTAAAGTGTGAGACCTACATCAAGGTGACATTGGGTGTAGGATTCCCAAGTTGTATCACTTACTTCGTGGTTGGGTCAGGATTTGCCCAACCTACAAATTGCGCTATAACAGTACAAAGAACCAATCAAGGAATTTATGAATTCCTTCCAACACTGTTATGTTAGTCATCTAGGTCGGACTTAAAACTAATGGTTCAATATCCACCATTTCCACCGATTCCATCTTGTTCTAGAAATCGTGGGACAGAGGATCCTCCTGAGATGAATCTCCCTAGATTTCACTTCGACCCAAAGAGAAGTTTAAGTCTCCCCCTTAAATAGTATTTGAAACTATGAAGTCCTTATTAGCCAACAACTGGTCCCAAAAAATCTTCATGTCTTTGTAAGGGTCATAGATATTACATAATCGAAAGATTTTGTCTTATTCTTTACATGTTTCCTCTACAATTAGACCTGAATGAAAAAAGTGGAAATTTGTTAGAGACATAGTTTTATAATTATTCCACCTCATAACCTATCCACATCAAGTCCCAAAAACTCCCAACCAGGGAAAATCTTGTCGATCAACAATGATTACATCCCCCCTTCCCATAGATTCCTGAAAAAAGAGTACATTTGGCACTTCTTGTGTGATGAGACACTAAAGGGAGATTTTTTTGGGTCTACCCCCAAGACCCTAAATATTAACTGGTATAATCTTCATGGTTTTACCCTTGTAGGGAATACACTTGCTCTAAGTAACCCTGAAATTAATCTTTGTCTACCCAAAAACACCTCCTAGGAAGCTTGTTCCTGGGAATGTTTAATGGCCGACTTACGACCTGCCTTTGAAGGCCAAGACTCTTTTGTAGGACCAAGGCCTAGGACCCTTGAGGAAGTTGATGCATGGGCCTAAGAGTGAGGTATAAGTAAGTAAGGGTATTTACCCCAATAAGAGGACAATGAAGTAAAGGAGTTTTAATTTCGAGAGCCCTTTGTCTGGGCCATAGAATATTCATTCACCCAATTGACTATTGACCCATCCACATGGAAAACCCCCATTCGAATAAGATTCCCTCCATCTAGTAAAGTAGGTAGGGAGTGACCCCCACTTCCCTCTGAATGAAGGTTACAAACTTGGGAGAATTTAGAAACCCCAATAGAAGGGTGAAAAGTTTTACTTGGAGACCCCATAGGGGCTTTACTAGCCATCCACAAAGCCTCAATATTGTGTCATTCATCCATAGAGATATCCATATCTTCATCTAGTAGAATGTTTGTAACATTCTAAGCATTGTCATCCTCCCTTGGCACAACAATCAAAATCTGAATATCTTCCACCACTAGATCTAGTACCCCTCGAGTAGACGCAGAGCCCACAATATCACCTTCCAGCTAAAATTGACCAATATTGGATGAGGGAGAAGCTCCCCCACCAAGTCCCACATATCTATCTAGAACCTTAGCTTTCTAAACTTGATCGACTCAACTAGGCTCCAAAAGATCCTCCTTTGGAAATATTTTGATAGGGCCCTTGTCACAATCAACCACAACATGGAAAACATAGTGGCACTGCACACACTGAAAATGAATATTTAAGTAGTGTAATAGTTGAACATAAGTCTAATTACCCACCACAAGCTTAATTGAATCATTCAATCCTTCCAAAGGATCTAGCTTCACTAAGATTTGTGCCAATACCCGACCTAGTGATGTCTTGTAAGACAAATCTTCCACAATAAAATACCCCAGTGTGCTACCAATTTCCTAAAATCCCTTATATTTCCAATACTTTAGTGGTAGATTAGGTATTTTAATACATACTGGAACATTCTTGAACCCCTCTACAACATATTTAAGCAACGGGTGCCAAGGATTCACACTTAAAACCTGCCTATCCCAAAACTAACACACAAACAAAATCCTATACAGATCATCATTCTCCTTAAATGTGAATCCAATCCATCCCCTTGAAAGAAGATGGAAAGTGGGAGAATAGTGTAGAAGCATAAGCCAGTGGGATGCCATCTACCGAGATAGGAACCCCCACTAAAATCCTTCATGAGCCAAAATGATCGACCAAAGATTTTCCTTCAAGTTCCACAATTTTTTCTACCCGCAAATATTTTCTTATGACCAAAGCTATATCTCCCCCCTATAGTGAATCATATTTCATCTCTTTCTACCTTTGGGTCTCGTGCTATAGTCATGGACCATGAGTTTCTCCATGCCTAGTTGATTTCCAATGTATCCTATTATCCCCATTTTGTGGACAACCAAGGATATTATGTCTCGAGGCACTCAGGTTGCAAATATGGAGTGTTGAGAGACTACATGACTAGTAGTACCCTTTGCACAGATGGAAAAATCACTCACCACCACAGATGGTCATGATTGTTCACATGGAATCCACCACATCAACTAGCTTCTAGAAGGAAGTGGGCCTTAATCCATGAGGTACAAGTCAGTATCATGGTGAGCCTCATTTCAATATTTAAGCCATTTGATTATGTTGTATCTTAGATTGCTCTAGAGTCTATGATATATGCTTGGACATTGTGCCTTTTTCCCTGCTTCACCTTGGTGGTTGACATTGTTCCCTAGTAAGTGGTCTTCCTTGGGAATGGGTTTGGCACTGGGAACTCCCTTAATGAGCCATTGTACCGTTCCTAACCATACTTACCACTTTCCATCATTATTCCCTTCCATTTCCTTATCTCTTGGGATTTCAAGGTCTATTGACCCAAGAAGGGGTTATCCCTCATTCTATGTGAAGAAGGGGCTAAAGGCCCAGAGGGGTTGATGTTGGGTAAATGATCAAATCCTTGTATAAACCTTCCAGATGTTTTTTCTAGGGATCAACCAAGAAAGCAATGAAATGATTATCTTTGAATAAAAGGGACCCACAATATAATAAAGAATGCTTAAAAGGTTAGTTGAAGGATAGGAGGTATCATCACGAGTCGACATATCACATCCACGAATATATAGTGGTATGACATTACCATTATCTAGTCACCAAACCAGCGTAATGAATCTCAATTGCATGGATGAGAGATTTAAGGGGGTCTGATCATGAACAAACCTTCTCATTTATACTAGGTTTTTGTGGGTGACATTTCCATCATTTGGTCACCACGCCAGGGAAGTGACCTTCAACCTCTCCTTATGCTATATTGAAATAAAATAGAAAAAGAAAGATAAAAGGGAAATTTATGGGCTTGGAAAAAGTGCATTGCGGATGAAGGTACCACACACCCTCTACAAAGGAACCCATGAATGAGACACTACGAGGATCTACGGTTCTCATTGATTTGGGATCAATGGTATAGATTCACTTCAGACTTTCGGGCTTCAGGTGTTTTGAATGTGAAACATGAAAAATATCCTGGAGGAAAATCTCCGAAGTGAATTATCTGTTTCCATGCATCATGACCAATGAACGGTCCAGATTTTGTTCAGAAATCCAAGTTTCGAGAGTTTCAAATGTTGGGCATGAAAATCTCTCAAAGGAAAATCGCTGAAGTGACGTGGTGGCTTGATGTCATATGATGTTATAGATGTTTATGTGTCATGGAAAGAAGGGTGACACATGTCACGTGGAAATGGGTGAATGTCAAAACCAAATGACTTGGAATGAGTTCCACTTGTCATGATTGATGAGTGTGCCATGTGTCATGACTGATGAGTGCAACACGTGTCTCAAATGATGGTTTCCCCATGCTCTGGCACTTTGGGCTTCAGGAGTTTCAAATGTGAAGCATGAAAATCTCCTGGAGGAAAAATGTCCAAAGTGAATGATCTGTTTCCACGTGTCCCCATTGATGGATGGTCCAGAATCACTTCGGAAGTTTGGGCTTCGGGAGTTTCAAATGTTTTGCATGAGAATATCCCAGAGGAAAATCCCCAAAGTGACGTGGTGACCTAACGTCATATGATGTCACGATTGTTGATGTGTCATGGAAAGAAGGGTGACGCGTGTCACATGTAAATGGGTGAATGACACAACCAAATGACCTTGAATGAATGCCACGTATCATGATTGATGAGTGTGCCATGTGTCTCAACTGAAGGTTGTCAGGTGCTTCGACACTTTGGGTCTTCGACTCTTCAACAATTCGGGACTTCGGCTCTTTGAGACTTTGAATAATTATTGACGTTAAACCCTGCGTGATTTTGACGCTCCGAACACACGAAAACCATCAATCTGATTGGCCTGATGGATCACCACCGTCGAAAGTTCTCGCAATCTAAATCTAAAATGGTCTGCTGTGTATTGTTGCATTTGTCTACAGGCCTTTCCTGTGCATACAAAAGGCTTGGTCGACCTACTGTGAGATCAATCAATGGAAAACATGATATCAAGAATTTCACACCAAATACGACATGTAATTATCCTTCAAGAAACAGAAATAGGAATGCACAAAGACTCAAACTAAAAAGAAACGAATAAGAACTAAGTCACTCAAAAATGGGAAACTGACTTAACGATCCTGAAGAGGAAAGATTGATGTAGGTGTAGGGAAAAGAGAGAGGGGAGGCAAGGGTGCATACCTAGGTTACAACATTGGCTCCAACTGGGGATAGCTCGTCCATGTGAGGTGCTAAGAACTGTAGATCGGTGCCTTGAGATTAAATAACTACTCTTACCTTCCATTTATTACCTTTGTTTCCGTCTGCCAGCCTTGTGTACCTTCTATTGTCCCTCAGCTATGCATTTATTGAATTAAAAACTGAGACAACACCCCAGTTCCTTGTTGGACTATGGAATCTTTACTAAAACTTGAAACTGCAGCTAAACCCTAGTGCCTTGTTGGGATATGGAGTCTCTTATTCAAACAAGCTACTGAAAACCAACACACTAAAAAACAATCTATGAACTAGAAATTAAATGTGCTTGAACTATGAGCTTATTGTCATACTCCTAATTTGTTAAAAATTTCTACTCCATTTAAATTCCCGAAAGAAGGAGGACCATTAGATCTGATTGTAGACAAGAAAGATGTGCAAAAGAGGAGGAAAGATCTCAAGCGTCAGATCTGAGCATAAGTTCCGACCATTGTTGGATCAGGGAGAACCTACATGTTCTTTAAAGTGTAAGATCGAAGCAGTGGTTCGACTCCATTTTCGAGTTTTGGATATTGGGATTTCAGATATCGGGAGATGGAAATGTCAAGGTTCTTTACAACAGGAGTCCCAAAATCATGAAATGCGAAACGCTGAAATATCGTCAACCGTCCATCTCAGGGGGTTATGTGAGTCGTCCGATCACTTCAGAGTTTCAGAAATTGGGAGATGGAGATGTCAAGAACTCCTACCGTAGGAGTCCCGAAGTCGTGAACCCTGAATTCATTATATGAGAAATCACGAAGAGATCAGGACTGTCAAATCACTTAGAGTGTGGACCATTGATCCGACTCCATTTCAGAGCTTTGGATATCAGGACATGGAGCGTCAAGAGACTCTACCATAGGAGTGTCTAAATCTCGAAATGCCAAAATGAAAAACATGTTTTGGCTCAATATGTGGTCGCAGCCAGATAAGCTCCATTTCAAAGTTTCGGGGATCGAGACCTGAAGTGTAACGAAATCTTTACCACATCGATCCCGAAATGTCGAAGTGTGAAATGTCGAAGTAAACGCAAGATTCTATGAATTCAATCTAATGGTGCAGGTGAAGTTGAACAAGATCACAGGGCTACTTTTGCTCTTCTCAGTGTAACAACTAAAACAAATGATGGTCTCTACTAGAGGACTCGAAGAGGACTCAGTGTGATCACCAAAGAAGATGAAGAGTCTCAAGGCTTCTTCCAGTGAATGAAGACGATTCTTAGAGGGACTGAAAAGTGGATGAGCATTGAAGTTTGTAACTGAAACAGAAAGTATAAGCTCAACTATGCCATAGACGATGTAGAGTCTCGACTACCAGAGAGGTTGAGGAATCTCAGTATGACATCCAGTGATGTTGAATGCATGGGAAAACCACCAGAGAAGCTAAAGGGTTACCATGATGATCAGACATAGCACTCGAGATGTGGAGGAGATGAACGCGGTGTGAGCAGGCAGAGGCATTGCATACATTGCATGCATAAGGTGCACAGAAGCTATATGTACACGGGACAAAGAAGTGATGATGTTGTTGTTGTTGTAGGGAGTGATTCATGTGTGTAGAAGGAGTTAGAGTGCAGCAACTGAAATGCATAGAAGAGGAAAGGTGCATTGAATGGACATGGCGCACAGAGAAGAAAAGGTAGAAGAACGGAAAGCGCAATGCATGTGTGCAGGAAGACAGTGAGGCAGACAGAGCAAGGAAATGTAGCAGAATAGTGATGAGACTGGTAAGTTGTTATTGAACACTATATCACTGTAATAGGTTTCAGTATTTCATATTCATAATCTAGGGTGGAAGGGAGGTGCTAGGGAGGACTGGTGTCCTTAGAGGTTCAAGTGGGTGCTTGAACACAGGGAGTAGTATCTTCCTTCTAGTTGGTGCTAGAGAAACCAGGGAGTAGGTTCTTCCTTCTAGTTGGTGCTAGATAAACTAGGGAGTAGGTGCTTCCTTCTAGTTGGTGCTAGAGAAACCAGGGAGTTGGTGCTTCCTTCTAGTGGGTGCTAGAGAAAATAGAGAGTTGGTTCTCTCAGCAAGTTGCAGCTTGAAAAACTGAGGTTGCAACCTCATTATGAGTTGGTGCTCATATGTATGATAATGTAAAGAATGTAAATATTACTTATCATATAAAGAAAAAGAGGTTTTTACCCTTTATGGGTTTCCTCAGGAAATATCTGTCTCTGTGTATCTCATGTGTGTGACTGATGTTGAATATGCTATTGCTTACTTTCCTGCACTATTGTGAATGTCATTAAGTGTTTCTACAAAGAGTTTAAAATAAGTATAATTGTTTAAGCATGGTAACAATTGATTCACCCCCCACCCCTCTCATTTGTCCAACATTTTCAGGGGTTTGTAGTACTTCTGGATCCTAGACTGAATTTCGGTAAGTTGATTACAAGGGGGAACAATGATTTCAATAAGTGGTGAATCAGATGTATAATTCATAAGCTTACATGACTGGTCATGATCTAAACAAGTTGGGATATGATCAAAATTATGGTTAGTGGGTTCAAATGAAGGAATAAGATTAATATCGATGATGCAAGAGGGCAGATCTTCTCTTCTCAAGGATGGATTGACCACTGTAGAGTTAGAATCATTTGAGTAGAAAAAGAAAAAGATAATTATTTTCACACGCAAAGGAAAAGACAAGAATGAACTAATGAAGAAAAATATGAGCTCTTTGAAAAATTTGATGGATTGGTACTTGGTCTGTCCCTTCCACCTTTTCATTCTATATCGACTGGGCTCATCCTCCAGTGGAGTCTTTTGATTGTGGATTCGCCACTGGATTCTTTAACCATGGAGTCGCCAGGTGAATGATATGCAGTCTGAATGTGTCTAGTCTTTGTTCACCATCAAATATCATATCTGATCGCTATCATTCTTCCAGGGAAAGATATTTCATTACTCTGTTCCCCGACAATGACACCAGAAGATGTTGGTCCTAAGGTCTGCACCTAACTGCTAAAGGGAAAATCTAGGCCACCTATCAGTTTAGAATGATTGTTTCTTTTAATTTTTGTTGGTTGGTCAGAGGGTTATTCTATCAAGAAAAAAGGAAGGTTGGGTTGGCATAATGATAGGGATGAGGGTCCTCCTTGGATGGTGGCACACTAATGACAAACCAGTGAAATAATAGAAAAACAGAGGGCAACAAACTACTCAATGAATAATTTGTTGCAAGAAGTTAAATACTTAAAATATCATTTCAAGACATTAAACATGTATCAAAAAACACAATTACTCCCATAGGTTGAAATAAAAACAAATCTTCACCATAGCATTAGTTGTTTGACAGGTTGTACATCGGTAAAAATAAGTTATACAATAGCTAAAAGGAAATGAAATGTACGTTGCACAAATAAAAAACTGTGCAACGTCATTGTCAAAACACATGAAGATTTGAAAAAAACATTGTCATCAAGAGTATGTTCACTAGGCAGAGAGATTTAATCCATGCATAGAATGGGTCCAACTAGTCTGATGTATTGTTATTCTTTCCCAAAAAATCTGACCTTTACAAAATCCAAAAGATAACTATTTAAAAGAGTTGCAGAGGTTCTCGTCCTTAGGGGACTGAGACCTAATTTAGGTAATTGTTCATAAAAAAAATTATTAACTTGACTATGACACTGGACTTAATCAACAAGAGTATTTCTTATAACACACAGAAGACCACTTTGTTCCTAATCTAAGAAAATGTTGGAATTAATCAATTAAAACTACTATTGTCTCTGAGACAAAACTGATGCATGCACTGGAGGAACTAAATTGGCAGAAAATAGGCCTCAGAGTGATAGAGAAGAGATTTTTGTTTAACGGTGGCATGCCTATGAGCTGTTGGAGGCCACTAGAGACAACTGGTTGCATGAGTAGAGTTCGTTGAAGTGTCCTGGAAATAAACTACGTCGTCCTGTGACTGAGACTTAACTCTTTGTCTGTGCCTGAGATTTTGAAAGCTAAGTGTACTCTGTCTCGACTATAACTAGCCCTTCTTCTCTCTTTCTCTGTGATGAGTTGGTCGTGAACAAGAAGACGTGGATGTGGGCATCCAATAGGAAGGAGAAATGAGTGGATGTCATGGTAGATGGCATGTGAGGACAAATGTCAAAAGGTGAGAGGAGGTGTGAATATGATGGAGGTATCGAGAGTATGGAGTTGGTGATGTGTAGTGAGGGATACATGTGTCAATTCGTGAGAGGGGCGGTATGTATGCGAGAGTGTGAGAGGAGTACACATGTTGGGTGGTGAGAGGAGCAAGGGTAGTGAGTGGAATGAGTGGAGGTCACGTGGTGACCTGATCTCATTTAGGCATGTGATTGCTAAAGTTATTGAGGGTGGTTTGGTTCCACACCACTTTTGGGACCGCAATCGCCCACAAGCTGCCACAAACCCTTCCAACTATACCATTGTTCCAATTGCGGGACCGCTCTAGAAAATTAACGTCCGGGCATTTTACGTCCACGCAATGAAGTATGGTCATCGATTTTATTACGATTTGTGATCCGGGTGATATTTACCTACTGCAAGGATCGATGATTCTCGTATAAATAAATATCATAAGATCTCATTTTAAAACATAACTCTCGCTCTTGTGAGAGTACTTGGTCTGAATATTTCACCACACTTGGCTCTTTTATCTCTTTTGCTCTTTTTTATGGCTATATTTATGAATGGTTGATGGAGGAAGTGATGTTCTAGTCTTGGAAGGATTATCTCTTGCTATTGTGGTGGATTTTTTTTGGCATAGGGGCATACCCAGGGTTCAACGCTTCAACATTGCACCAACAAAACCCTAACTATTGGACCTTTCAACAACACCTGGGAAGCAGATGAAGTCTCACCCGAGGTAGATGTAGGGGTGGTTGTAGGACTCAAGTGTTTGAAACCTAGTTGCAACACAGATCTATGATTACAACACTCTAACATATCACTTAGTAGTTATCATTCATTAGTATTTAACCTTTATTCACAGCATAGATAAACCCTAACTATAGATCAGCGCGGTATTCACCAAGATATAATACATCCAAGCATTAAGAACATCAAAATAGATCAAATCTAACATTCATTCACGTGGCTAAGCACTAAGCTTTCATATCAGATTCATATAAACATACATTCTTGCACTAAGCATAAATCACATGAACAATATAACAATGATAATGCACAAGCAACCATAACACAGGATATACGTGGTTCACCCCCAGCTTGGGGCTACGCCCACCAAATATTCTTCTCATTATTGTATTTTTTCAATCATCTACATGCACAAAGTCGCGAGATCCTACTCCACATAGAACAAGATATCTGCACGCATTTCACCAGATCCTCCTTCCCCAAGCTAGGTTACAACACAAAGCCCTCTTACAATCTACACACAAAATTCTTACAACCACTTTCACTTAGCTCTGCAAGTGTTCAACACAGCATGCACAAAGAATTTACAACTATCACTTACACTTAGCACAACATCACTTAGATATTCTAGGTCTACTTCTTACATTACCTAGCTACTTATTTATGCATTACAAAAATGGCCTAAACATGGGTAAACCCATGGGCCGACATCCCCATACTCGTTACATAAACCCTAATCCAAAAAATGCCCTAAGAAGGGACCAAGATCCTGCAACCTCCACTTCAACTTGCGCTCTGCCTTCAACCAGGCTGTCGAAGTAACAAAATTGGTCAAATATGACCAGCGTTTCCACAAAACCTGGTCAAGGGCCAACATTTGTCTTGGCATTTTTCCTCGAATTAGTATGGTTTTTACTTTCATGCTATAATTTGCTTCAATTCAAGGTTAGTGTGCTAGTAACTAGGTGGTAAGTATAAGGGCATACACCCCCACCATATTTTTCATCACTTTGTGCTTCATCTTAATGCTTTAACAAGGGTTTGCTAAGAGAAGTATAAGGGCATACACCCTCTTAGCTTAAACGCTAGCTAGAGAAACTTGCCTTGGGAAGTAAAAGGGATTACACCCCCAAGGAGGTAGATTCTATATCTCTTGTTCATTTGAATCCATTAACCCAATAGTAAAGGCACTAGTCATACTTTTTTGCATTAGAGATATAAAATCATTTCCTTGGGAAACATAATTTTTTACCTTTGGAAGTTTTCTTGCTTGAAGTTGATTTTCCTCATTTAGAGGAGTCTTCCCCCACTAGAGAGTCCCCCCTCTCCCAATACTCTAATTTATTTTATAAAATTTAACCTACAGCCATTAGGGATGCATAACCCTAGCCACTAACACTCTCATAACTCTTAAACTAACCCTAGACTAGCTCTCTATATTTCCTCACTTACTCTACTAACTAGGGCACATCTTTTTAGCTAGTTCTTAGCACTTTTGTGTGGTTGATTTGGTTGTTTCATGCCATTGAATTATACATCCATAAGGATTCCATTTTCCGCATAAAATACATATTTACAACAGTTATCTTCTGTTGCTTCTTAAGTGCCATGTTTTAGCCTATATTCATTGCTAATCTTGATGCTCATTTACTTAACTAGTTTAGATATTTGCATGTTGATTTATATGTTTTATTTTATGATATAAATTTTCATATACTACTGAAAATTAGGGACAAGAAGCTTAAATTTCTGATCCAACTAACATATATCATTTCAAAGTGTCTTTTCTTATGTCTCGGGCAGGTACAATCATCCGGAGAAATACTATACCTGCGGGGAAACAATTTCTTGAGTTACAAGGCATCTCTTCCTACCTTTCAGTCCACTTAGACTTTAACTCTAGGGGATTCACTTCCATTTCCCTCCATATCCATCTCAATCCCCCTAGGGTCATCGAGATCGCCTCCTTAGAGTGACCTAGTCACCCTTGAAGTGCGAGACCTACATCGAGATGACATTGGGTGTAGGATTCTCAAGTTGTAGCACTTGCTTTGTGGTTGGGTCGGGCATTTCCCAACCTAAAAATTGTGCTATAACATATCCCATTCCTCTAAATTCCTCTGTACAAGTAGAAAAATTATGAGTATCATGAACCAGTGGCACGCCAATGAAGGGATTGAGTGGGAAGAGTGAAAATATGTTATCTGAGATCTAAAACCCCTACATAACCCGTGATTGTGAGATCCCAAGGGAGGGGCTCAAGATCTGACCCTCACTACCATGATTTGTACCCGGGAGGACAAAACTCTAACTATGAATATAATTATCAATGCTTGGTAAAATATGACATACTAGCAAGGTAACATCACCTAGTCCAGATCCTACCTCATTCTTAAAGAACGCATCACAAAAGATATTATATTCAGACAATAATTCCTCGGAATATTCCACTAACTAAGGTGGATCCTTTACAACCCTCCATGATTACTCACACCTCCTAGAAACTCTTCTACATAAACCCCACCCATACCCTAAGAGAAAACTAGGGTTTCCACAACCCCATCTACACATTTTCTCTTGTGTGTGTGTGTGTCTGTGTAATTTGAGGTGTAAGTTACTAGGATGATGGTTTAGAATTGACATGAATGTCATTGAAGATATAGAAGCATGCCTTATGATCCCTCTCCAACTTGTGTTCATTATTTATATGTGTTTTCCAGTTAATATATAGAATCCATTATTATAGTGGCATATCCCTGCAATGATATTATGTTCAACATTAATAATCTGACATGGCCCATATGCGAGGCCACTTCCATATATGTAGCATTTTATCACGGTATTTGTACTTGTGTGAAGCCTCCATAAGATACATATTTGTGTAAAATTGGAGTTCTCTACCATTGTCACCTAAGTATATACTTCCCTTGTTTTAGTGTTGGAAGAGGTCCAACACAAGGGAGGCTTCCCTAGTGACCTCAAGGGATCAAGTAGGAATATTAGCCAAGCCTATAACTCCCTATCTTGTTCACCTAGATGTTAGGTATAGGTCTAGAAAAGGTAAAGAGGAAAACAAGGTAATTGTTTCACCTGTATGAGACAATAAACAATCCAAAACATATAATAGAAAATTACCAAGTTATATAGCTCATCAATGACCTCTAAACACTAGATAATCAATGAAACCAATTGATGTTGCAAAATTACAGCAGTAAGAAAATGTACAACATAAATTAATGTTTTGTAATACCAATAGGAAAAAGTACCCATAAAGACAACAATTGATCATGAGAATTAAGCCTTCAACAAATACAATAACATCCAATTTATAGACTGTGATTCTTAGTATCTTTGACCACTATTTCAAGTGATTATGCAGTAATTAAATGAAACCCTAATGGTTGTAGAAAACATTTATAACAACAACAATAAATACCATTTGTTTTCTAGGGTTAGAGTTAGTAGAGTTAGTCAAATCGTTTTGAAAGAGAGAGAGAGTGATAATTCTAAGAGTGTTTTCACCACCAAGAGAGTTCTAGACTAGTGTCAATGACTTTCTAGGGATATGGATTCAAGCATGCAACACTTTGAAGAAAGAATTATATAGTCAATACGAATGAGGTTTCAAACCCCAAGTTGCAAATCATCTTGGGCCTTAGGACTAAAATATTCAAGAAATCAATTTCTAGCGTGCAAAGCCTCTTGGGCCCTAGATGTTGTTTTCCTTCTTCTAGGTAACCTAGGTCGCGGATCAAATGACTAAGATAAAAACCTTAAGGTGAAAAACATGTTGGGCCTTAGGACCTTCAATCCTAGCAAGAGACTATGCCTCTTAATTCTTTCACCAAAACTTGGATAAACAAAAGTATTGAAGGAAGGAAAGCCTTATGTCTCTTTCCTAGGGTTTTACTAGGAGAAAGTAACATGCAACAAGATATAAATGATCAATTATACCATGAGAAAACTTATCAACTTGATAAAATTACTTACTTATCCAAGTTGTTATGCCAAGAGAAACCCTAGTTGCAACAAGATACCATCCAAGAAATCAAAATCATCCATAAACAATCCTCCTCCAAAAGTTGTGCACTAGATCCAAGAAGCCAAAAAGAGTAGAGCAAACTTTTCTAGAACTCCCACTCACAAGTGTGAGGTATTTGCGATGATGAAAAATAAATCCAAGTGCTTCCTCTATATATATTAAGAAACCAATCACTAACTTTTCCACATAATTGAGTAAAACAACAATAATTCATGTTACAAGTGGGTATGACCCCTCAAAGTAGCATCTACAATGCTAAAACATGAAAATCATAAATCATAAATCCACACATATGGTGATGTCAAACCTCTTAGAGGTGAAGGAGGTCCTCCTAAGGCCATGTGTCAACATCCAGGGTGCAAGCAAGGTGGGATAATTCCATACCACCTCAAATCATCATGCGATGTCCATGTGGCAAGAAAACCCTATCATATCCATCAAACCCTAGCACATTACATCATTATCAAGCCTAGTGTCCAAGGTGTAAAATGAAACATCCAAGGTGGAGAGGGGATGCATCTCATCTCTGCATGTTATCCAAGAAAAACCAAGTGCTACATCCTCCATCAAGAGGTTGGGTAAGATGTGGGTGCACTATCCAAAGTATGGGCTTCATGCCCATAAGTGTTCCATCATGACCATATATGTCAACATCAAGCCCATATATCCATCATCCAAGGTCTAGAAGATGTGAGAGATTGTATCTGACTAAGCCACTAGGTGACTCATTTCTCTGCATCACACATGCCATATCTTGCAATAAAGGCACAACGTCTTAGGTGAAATCTTGGGGTTTCCTTGAAAGTACCATGTCATGTGCATCTAAATCAAAACAAAGCATGAAATCAAGTAAAACCAATGTTCATAATATATACCAATATTTAGATCATGGAAATTAAGTTGTTACTTAAGATATAAGCCACATAAACAATTCACATCAAGTATCCCCTTCAAATTTGACATTAGCTCAAGACTTTATGTAAGTCAAAAATTTTGAATATGGGAGGACCTTCATCAGACCCTATTAGGTTTTCCAACCAAAACAATGAAAGAAAAGACCCAAGTAGAGAGGTATGTCTTGGGGGAAGCAGGAAAGAAAAAAACCCTTCAATAGTAAGTGTGATCGTGGTACATGTTGGGCTTACTTCATGGCTTATGGTGTCATTTAATCCATTTCTATGAGCACCTTTGTGGAGGCTGTGCTTTCTCTTGAGTTACCACTTTCTAAGAACTACATTTTTCCAACCCCTTAATCTACCTTTTATTATCCTCTTATCATATTTGCAAGTCCCCTTTATAAGGTTTCAAGCTATAGAATCATTGCTTTGGGATTGGGGTGAACACGGATGTTGGATTACTAAGAGGGAGGGTGAATTAGTAATAGAGAAATTTAATCATTTTTAACCATATAATCCAAGTGTTATATCAATGAAGCATTATCATCCAATAACTGTAGAGTAAATAAGCAATGAACAAATGAACAATCATACATGTACACAGTACACCAGTGTTTTACATGGAAACCCAAATCAAGAGAAAACCACATAATGTTTTTTTATAAAATTACATTCATTGGAAGCACCAACTTCCTTTGTTTTCTAGATGCAATTGGAAGGAGGATCCAACCCCCTAGTTTCTCAGGCTACAACCTGAAGGAAGCTCCAACTCCCCAATTCTCTGGCTACAACCAGAAGGAGGCTACAACCCCCTATGTTCTCTGGCTACAACCGAAAGGTGGCTACAACCACCCGTCCTTGCCCTGTCCAACCACCCTGAAGTAGAAGTAGAATTATGGAACCATTTTCACACTATCATTGTGAGATATACCGCTATAAACATGTACCAATAAATCGGAACCATGCATCAACATGTACCACAACCTGTAATCAACCTGTACCATAAACAAGTGCATCAACCATGCACCAACCTGTACCAAACAACCTGTAATCAAAATGTACCATAAACAAGTGCATCCAACCATGTACCAAGTATGTACCAATCATTTTTCAACTACTCATCAACTATGACTCATCAATATGTACCAACATCATCAACTATACACCTCATGTATGTGCCAACTCATCAACTACTTGTCT
>ML825463.1:111192-121294 GCA_009831015.1 Picea engelmannii | reverse complement strand
ACACACATATATATAAGACTAATTCGATTCTACCCACGGAAAAAGGGTGAAAGAGTAACTTAATACCTAATACATATATTTTCTTTGGACTTCCATTATACTTGTACAAAACATTAGGGCATACTATGGAATAGATAAATATAATTTGAACCACCTTTAGGATAAGGTATCGTTCACAACATAGGTCATAGGTAACCGTGTCTCTATTTCACATAGTTATATTTAATATGACACCAGTGCGCATAGAGGCTAATACTCATGGTGGTTATGACTAACAGTTGGTGCAATTAATCATTTTCTTATCATTTAAGGACACCATTCTAACTAACTTTGGCATAAGTGTTAACAAATGATAGGTAAGAGTCAACCCATAACTAGAACAATAGGGAGATGAAACTGTAACCCTAACTGGACTGTCATCGTACTTCACCATAAATATTGATAAGGAAATTGTAGAGGTAACATTTATGCTATCCTGTTGGCGTGCTCCTTTGGGCGAACACTCGACCTCTATTCCCATTGTACCTCTGCCACCTTGCATTATTCACATGGCCTAGGTGCAGTTTGTAACCATCACCATTAATATGCTCGGTGGAGGGTTTCTAACGTTATTGTTCATTTTTCTCCCTTGCATCTATGTATTCGTAAAATGTTGAAAAACAATCCTTTATGTTGTTCATCTCAGTGGCATGGCAAGAAACTCATGAACTTGGGCTCGTTCTGGGCAGAAGGAGGATTATGAGGACCTCCGAGTTGGATACCACCTTATGCGAGGTAAGAGTCTTTCGTTCGTTTTGATCCGAACTCTCTGTGTTACTAAGAAGTTTTTGTCAGCACCAACCACCTTCAAATTTTTGATTAGTACTATTAGCTCGACTTCTATGGTAGGATATAGAATTTTAAAAGTTTGTATTTATACTCGGAAATATATTTAGGGTTTTATCGTGGCTTCACCCTTAACTTATGCATAAGTTTTTATTCCTTTTTTTTTTAAACCATTGTACTCTGTGACAAATATTTCCTTTGTGTAAAAACCCATAGGGAGTTATGCACTGAACATGTCGAAGGGAGCGAGGATGTTTTCCCTGCTATTTTGGTCATAAAAGAAAATTCGGACATACTGTATTCTTGATTGCTCGTACTGTGTTAATTGTGGTCACACAACCCGGTATAGAGGTGTATGCTTTGCCTGAGTTTTGCAGAGTTCTCGTTTCTTCGACATAACTCCCTATCTGTTTCGTTATTGCCTGTTTGCTTCGTTAATTTTCTTGGGTTTTCTATCCTACTTAGGGAATAGGTATCTTCTGTTGTCAACCGAAGTTTCCTTATGCAGTGTAAGATTTATGATTTTGTTGCTTGAGTTTTAAAGATAATAGCTACAAAGATATACATGCAGTTCTGTAGCTCAATGAAATTTTCTGACTGAGAGTATACATTTCAGTGTTTTCTAAGGTTTAAATTCGTTTGAAAGGGTGAACGATATATAATGTAACACTGTCCACCGTGTGTATAGGGTTTTTTCCTTTTATTGCATGAATGTGTGCCATCAACATACGGCTTGTAATTTTCCCTTTATGTTCCACACATTTACACGGCAAAAGGCTTAAGTAATGTGAGACAGTTCTCCATGTATACAAAAAGTGTTGTCTGCATTTATTCTCGATAAATTTATATATATATCATTCTCCGCGGGGTTTGTATGCTTGAAAACTGCGTGCCACTTGTTTGAGTTTTTAAACAGTAATTCGTAATCTTAAGGAATTAAGATTTTGGTGTCCCATAACCCTGTTTTCAAATGCACTGGAAAAGATAATACCTCTGTGGATACGCTCTGCCCTGTGCAATACCTTTCCTTTCTGGAAATTTTGTTTGACTCGTTAAATTTCACTTTGCTAGCATAAGGAAGGAAATTCTAAGTTATTCGAACTCGGTTCTTAGTTGCATTTCCTTTAACCTAAGTCTGTGGTTTTAGTTACTTATAATTTCTCTATTTCTTCATTCGATGTTTTTGAAATTTGGTATGTCACATTTTCCATCAACATAAATAAAATGTTGCAGGTAATTTTGAAGGCATCATATGCCTGTGTAAGACCTGTATGGTTCTGAAAATTGAATCTGATCACGGAGAAGATAGAATTCTTGCATGGGTTTCTTGCTTGTTTATATTCCATAATTTAATTTTTTTTGTTGATTCTCTTGGTTACTAGTCTAATGATGAGACCCCTATTGCATTGCTAGGGTACCCATCAAGCCGTTCCAAATCCACTTCTCCCCTTCAAGCCCGTGGACATATTTCTTCAATGACACCAACTGAAGTGCACCCATGCCAATCTTCAAGCTAAGTGTTACTCCTGTAGAGAAACCTTCAATGCCTTAATTGATTTATATTCACTATTTAGGTTTACTCGTCTTCTGTTTGACACTAATTATTCATCCCTATTTTACTACAGGACTTGTACAGTCGCAAACAACGGATTAGGATGACGCCTTACTCAAAAGAAATGTATTTGAGTTCCAATTTTAATGCTTAGGTTTGACAGATTCAGATCCAAGTTTCAAGTGATGCTGGGTAATTACCTAGGATATTCTATTTGTAACTATTTGGATTCAAGTCTGTGGCTATACAGATCACTTATTATTTTTATTAATAGGATGTACAGATGATACTTCATCCCTACAAATATTGTTGCTTAATCTGAGCGGTCTCTACACTATGGAATTATATATCTAAAAAAAAATGGAACTTCGTTTAGTTTACTGTGGAATAACTGAACTGTGCTTTTTATGCCTTCTGAATAGTCTTAACAAAGGAAGATTTACTTGAATTTTCTCATGTGTCCCAACATTGATAACCTTGCCATATAAGTAATTAGGTGTTTAAATAGTTATGAAATTTTGTACAAGAAACTTATATACATATATATTTATATATATATATTATTATTATGTATATTCATTCTAAGTCTCGTTTGGGCATTTTCACTACCTGATACTCCAAATTAACATAGTTGTGTGTATTTACCTATAACAATATGTATACACATATTTAAACCTCAAGTTCACTTCCATAATTTCATTTATTATCTTTCAACCAACTAATTATTCCTTAAGTTGGTTACCTATATGTACATAATCACATGTCTACAATGCTAGATTTAATAGAATACTAATTTTATTTATGTTAGATGCATATTTCAACAATTTTACATAATTCATCTCCATCGATTGCTAACACAAGAAAACAACTTTACTCAACAAATACAATCAAACTGTAATAGTTTACTCTACAATTTATTTCATTCCACCAAAAATTTAATGAACAAAGGTTCGTCCAGAATTAAATAGATAGATGTATTCTATCAGTTGTTTAATCAAAAGATATTCAACCAGAATTTTGTGAATGTATCCTAACAACAATAAATCAATAGAATCATACAACTAGGGAAGAATAGATGAAGATATATAGACAAAGTTCTAATACAAAAAATGGAACATCCATGTTCCTCGTAGCCATAGAATAGAACAAGAAATCTACTTGCTCCATTCAACCCCGTAGCTTGATTATGAATCCATGAGGGTGAATTCCAGAACTCCAAATTATCTATAATACTCTTCAAAATCAGAAAAGTTCTCCTTTCCTCATACTCAAAACTAGTGCTCATAACAACAAGTGATACTCATCTTTTCCTATCATACTAGACAATGTCTTGCTTCCTCCCATATGCTATATATGCAAAAGAATAATGTTCCTAGGTTTTTTCCCCTTGGGAATTTTTGCAACTTTACAAATCCATGATTTTCAAGGGTTTCCAATGACCAAATTCCTCATTTTCCACTAGTAGATTTTAGCCTTGAGATAGTTCAAACATGTTCCCCACTCATGGAGTCATGGTTAGTTGATTTCAACCTAGTTGATCCATTTGTCTCTCAGCAATAAATATAAAAAATATTTGTTTCTTACAAGTGCCATAATCAAAGAGTTGGTTGGGCAAATCAAATCTTTTCTGAACAATCTTAATAATAAATTACAATTAACTAAATCCCAAATTCGAAATTGCCATAAATAGCAATAAGTTTCCAATGTCGAATTTACCAAAATCGAAAATAAATTCCTAGGTATTTTCAAACTTCAATGATAATTTATTTTTGGGGATATTACAGAATGAGTCACATCAGGTGGGTGCAAGAGAAGGATTTTACATAGACCCCCTCGTTTTTTAAACTTCTTCTCGAATTTTCACAGTATAAAAGTGCAAAAATAAAGTAGATCACAATATCTAAATGTCTAACTATCAAACATAAATGCAAATTACTGACGCATATCATATGCATCCTCCGAGGTAGCCAAGTGTGGACTATAATTGTCCCACTAGACCTTGACCTAATCGATTGTTCGACGTCATAGTTGTTGAAGGAGATGGTCCAAGATGTATCTTGGCTCCGTCATGAGTGCACACGCGTCCGATACTTGCAAAGAACTCATGTCAATCACATGTGTTGGATGAGTAACATAATTTCTCAAAATAGATTTTTGAAACACATCGTGCATATGCCTCAAAGAATCAGGCAAGGCTAGTTGATAGGCCATGAGCCCCTTCCTTTATACTACCTTAAAGGGTCCCATGAACCTAGGAGATATTTTAGCACCCTTTCCATACTTTATCAAACTCTTGTGCAGTTTCAGTCACATGAATAATCAATCACCATATTCATAACTATGGTCAACACGATGCACATCGACATAACTCTTCTATCACTCCTGCACTTACTTGATCTCTTGTCTTATCATTTTCATTTTCTCTTCCATTTCATGGATCGTTTTTGGTCTTACCAGGACCCCATCCTTGAGTCTATCCCAACTCAAAGGCATCCGACATAGTTTCTCTTAAAGAAACTCAAAAGGTGTCATCTTAATGGAGCTTTGATAGTTGTTGTTGTATGCAAACTCTACAAGTGGAAATAACTCTTCCCAATGATTTTCTTGGTCCATAACATACATACGCAACATATCCTCCAAGATTTGGTTCATTCATTCTATCTACCCATTTGTCTCCAAGTGATATGCGGTACTAAAGTTAAGTTGGGTTCCTAAGGCCTCTTGGAAACTAGTCCAAAATCGTCTGGTACACATCAATCCTCGATCATATATTATCCTCTTAGGCATGCCATGTAATCTTGCTATATTGCTGATAAAGACTCTAGCTATGTCAAGTTCTTGATACGGCGTATGCACGGGGATAAAATGTGCACTATTTGTCAGAGTGTCAACTACCACAAAAATCGAGTCATGCCTCATTGCCATTAGTGACAATCCAACAATGAAATCTATCGAAATGACCTCCCATTTCTATTCTGGAATAATGTGTGGTTGTAGTAATCCTATTGAATGTCTATGTTGTACCTTCACTTGCTGACATTCTAAACATCCCGCCACATAGTTTACTATGTATGTTTTCATTCATTTCCATAAGAGTAAGGGTTTAAGGTCAGCCCTCATCTCCTTGAATCATAGATGAGCCATGTAGACTTCTCTATGAGCTTTGTTTAGGATAAAACTTCTCAACTTGTCATTGGGTGGTACGTAAGTCTAGTTATTATATCTCATTAATTCATCATTTTCCATAGTAAATATCTCAAATTTTGGTATCAACATGGTGGCTTTTCTGATAAATTCCTTAACCTCTTGATACCAAGGATCATCGCATTGTATAGTTAGAATATTTTCATGTAGATTCATCTGAAGAGATATGACTGAAAATATGTGTGGTCTCTGACTCAATGCATCAACCACAGTGTTCATTGTTCCTTTTATGTAGGTGATATTGAAGTTGTACTCCCTAAGAATTTTTGAGCAACGCCTTTGTCACGCGTTCAAGTCGATTTGCATAAAATGTGTTGTAAACATGAGTGGCCCATTTTTAATTCAAATTTCTGTCCAACCAGGTAGTGTCTCCACACTCTCATGAAATACACAATGGATAATAACTCCAAATCATGTGTCGCATAGTTCTCCTCATTCTTTCTTAACTTCCTTGAGATGTAAGTGATCACTCGACTGTCTTGCATCAAGACTCTGCCCAATCCTTCATTGGGTGCGTCAGTGCATACCAAGAAGACCTCGTCCATGTCAGGGACTTTTACTATTGGTGTTGTAGTCAACAGTTCCTTGAGCATTCAAAATTCTTCCGCTCATTTCTCGGTCGACACAAACTTCTCATCCTTCTTCTGCAATTCCGTAATCATATTTTCTATCTTTGAAAAACACTCGACGAACCATCGATAATATCTCAATAAACCCATGAAGCTACACATTTTTGGGAAATTCATCGGCACAATCGATTCCATAATAGCCTCTACCTTTGTGGGATCCATAGCAATACCTTTGTCGGAGATAACATGCCCTAAATAATGAATCTTTGATTGATAAAAATAGCATTTTGATAGTTTCCCCAAAAAAAAATTCTCTCGAAGACACTGTAGTACCAAGAGCCAATGTTCATCATGTTCTTCCATCATCCAAGAATAAATAAAAATATCATTGATGTATACTTGAACAAACTTGTCTGAGTATTCGCAAAATACCCCATTCATTAGGCTCATGAATTCGCGTGGGGAGTTTGTCAATACAAATGGTAAAATGATAAACTCGTAATGTCCAAACCTTGTCTTGAAGGTAGTCTTAGGAATGTATTATTCCTTGATCTGTAACTAGTGATACCTTTATCTCAATTCAATCTTTGAAAACATATTCACACCCTTCATTTGATCAAACAAATCGTGAATTATTAGCAACAGATACTAGTTCTTGATCATTTCCTTGTTCAATTAATGGTAGTCAATGCAGATTCTCCACTACCCATCCTTCTTCCGTATGAAAATAATAAGTGCACCACAGGACAAAACACTTGGACGTATAATTCCTAGGTCTAGTAACTATTTCAGTTGTATTTTCAACCCCTATAACTCAGGGGTCGACATTCGATACAATGTTTTATCTATCGGTTCAGTCCAAGGTTTTAGGTCAATGGTAAATTCCAATTCCCTCTCAGGTAGAAACCCTAGTAACTCCTTTGGGAAGATGTCCGCAAATTCTCGTAGTACATGAAGGTTTTTTGTTCCTTCCACCACACCCTTTTCATTCAACACAAGGATTGCATATAGCTTTCATACCTTGCGCATTCTCTTTCATAGATGTAGGCAATAGATCAACCCTTGGGAAACTCTCTGGTTACTTCCTACAATCACATGTCTTTATCTCTCATCATCGACCAAACTCAACCGTTTTGCCTTATCATTGTGTATCGACTCATGTGATTCCAACCAATACATATCGATCACAACGTCATAAGATCTTAAAATCATGACATACATGTTGGCCTTCATGAAAAAATCTCCCAGGTTAAGGATATAGGCTATAACCTTTCCTCCAACCTTATTTTTGGGTCTTGAAGCCATTTCTACGTAGCTAAACTCGTCCTCTTCGACTATATTTTCCTTAATTCTATTTAGCGTTGCACCAAAAATAAATCTCTATGTAGCACCTAGATCTATCAAAATACTAAGGTCGTGGCCAGTGATGGTACCTCACGTCTCAATCACATCAAACTGGTGCTCGGCCTGATAATTGTTCACCATTGCATGAAGTTGATGTGCCTTACCCAAATCTCCTACTATGGTTGGTCCGATTAATACAACCTCTCTGGCCCTCTCAATTGGGTATTCACACTGGTAATGTGGCTCTCCACATGTAGAGAATCCTATATTCGGTCCGATACTACTAGTCCTTGAAGTAGAAGATGATAGCCCACCAACCTCTAACCCTAGTCTGTTCAGTTTAACAAGCCTGAACTGTTGTTGCTGCAGATGAAGCTATTGTTGGTTTTGTGGTCCACTGTACTGATTTTGTTGGTATGGCATCGGTCATGGTGGTGTCATGTACTTGGAACCTCTCAGAGTGCCTCGATAATCTAATGGACGTCTAGCTTGTGTTTGATGTTGTTATGCACCAGAAGTCACCTGTCCCATCGGCCTCATCGGGATATTTCTCTGACCCCGTTTGAAGATCTCCTCCTCAACTATGAGGGACTTCTCAGAAACATCATGCAACGTTCGAGGCATTAAAATCCTCACTTTCACACAAATGTTAACATTAAGGTAGAGCATGAACTTGTTGACCTTAAGATTATTGATGTTCAAATGTGGAGCATACCTAAGTAACTTGATGAAACAAGCCTCATACTTGGGCGCCATATGACTACCTTGTCGCAAGGCGTTGAACTCATTGAGCTGACACTCAATAAATTACTTCTACATATACCTCTGCCAAAACCATTCCTTGAATTTCTCCCATTACACATATTCGACGACAATGTTCAGTTGCGGCAGGAGTGTCTTCCACCACAGGAGAGCACTCTCCTTCAACTAAAAGATCGCTATGCAGACCTTCATGTTGGAATTATAGTTGTGAAGTGAAAATAACATCGCCATATTCTCCAACCATGCTTTGGCGACTGCGTTGTCCATGGCACAAAAAAACTCAAGAATCTTGACCTTCTCGAGTTTCTCGATGAATGTTACCAGTACCAACTGGGGCGCCCGGTGGAACCTTAGGGGGTACCGAAGCCCGTGACTCATATATATCTAGAAGGCTAACCAAGGCCTCTGAAATCCTCTTAAAGGAACTCTTCAACCCAGAAAAATCCCCCACATCTATATATGTTCATCACATTGCAACGACAAGGCTATGTTCCTCAAGTGTGATGATAAGGCTATGTTCTGCACAATGCGACGATAAGGCTATGTTCATCACAGTGTGATGATAATTGTATGTTTGTCACATTGCGATGGTCACTCTGTGTTCATCACGTTACAACGACATGACTGTGCTCGAAAAATTGTGACAACAAGGCCATGTTTGTCACATTGTGATGACAGTATATTTGCATCACATTGTGAAGACATGATATTTGTGTCACATTGTGATGACAAGGCTATGTTTAGGATATTACAACAACAAGGCTATCTTCATGACAATGTGACAATAAGGCATGTTTGTCACATTGTGACGTGACGCTATGTTCATCATATCGCAACGACATGGCTATGTTCAACACAATGCGAAATTGTAACGCTAATATTTTCATCACATTGGAACATCCAATTTTGTTTACCAAATTACAACATTGGGTCATGTTCATCATATGACAAGGTTGGTTTATGTTCAACACATTACAAAGGAATTTTTGGTGAAGTTTTAAAAAAAAACTATTTTTTTTTTCATTTGTCACAAAGATATGAATTGTGAACTAATGTGATGCATTACATAGAAAGAAACTTAGAATGTTACTTATTCTAACGATGTTGATAGAAAATCATCTTTAACTTTACAACTAATTATTTTTAGTTTTTTTTAAATTATTGATAGAAAATCATCTAGAACTTTGTAGATGATGAATTATACTTGTTCTAAGGACATTGATAGTAAATCTACTTGATTTATGCTTTTTCTAACAATATTGATAGAAAATCATTTCATAATTTATACTTGTCATAAGAACATTGATAGTGAATCCTATAAAACTTTGTAGATGATGAGTTATACTATTATAAGGGAATGGATAAATTTCAATACAATAAAGCCCATTTAGTGAAGAGAATAAAAAACTTAAAATATAGTTTATTACTATTATTCCATTAAGAAATGCCTATATAATTTAAATATATAAAAAATAAAAATGTAGTTTATTCCTATTATTTTATTAATAAATATTTTTTAAATTTAAATAAAAAAATTTGGAATATTTCTCAAGATTATATATATTTATACATTATTACATTAATGTTGTTCGACAACACAGGTATTCCAATAGAGGAATAACACCTTTAGTAACCACTCACATAACTAGATCAAAGATCAACACACCGATGTTTTGACATGGTAAGACCCCTACAAGGAAACCTCCATGGCCTCAGCCAACACATCGACTTGGAGTAATTTATTAATGCAAAAGAAAAATATTATAGAGAGATTTTACAAAATAGTTTCTCACAATCGATCATCGACAAATGAACCTCCATGCTACTTTAATAAATATCATGGACC
>ML825463.1:65492-111142 GCA_009831015.1 Picea engelmannii | reverse complement strand
TTTATTAATGCAAAAGAAAAATATTATAGAGAGATTTTACAAAATAGTTTCTCACAATCGATCATCGACAAATGAACCTCCATGCTACTTTAATAAATATCATGGACCAATCGAGAGTTAATCCATGGATCCATGGTTGTTAAGATCGAGGAGAGTATGACCCATAGTATCACTCTATGTTGAGACCATATCGTGACTGTCGGATTTCCTAACTACAAATTCATAATAATGCATACTAAATAAAGACACTAGGAAACATTATTTTCCCTAACGACACATTAGACCAAGTAGATCTTAACTAACTTCTAAGTGTCTAAATATCCTAACACCCCCCCTTAAGAACAACTTGGGATAGGATTGAAGGATTTGCAATGGTGAGAGAATAGGATAAGGAAGGATTCATTAGAGCCTATCCCCCCCTAGGCATTAAGCATGGTGACATAGATGAAATTTTTGAAAATTTCACTTTTGTAAGAGACTTTGCGAAAATGTATGCAACTTGATCTTCTATAGGGAAAACGATCACTTGAATAACTTGATCATGAATGAGATTTCTGATGAAGTGCATGTGTACCTGGATGTGTTTTCTATGTTGATATTGAACTAGGTCTTTTGTGAGCTTGATGGCACTCTCATTATCTCACCAAAGGTCGGTTGGATGCTACTGTTGGAATCCAAACTCCAAAAAGATCTGTCAAAGCCACAAGGCTTCCTGACTTGCATTTATCGTTGCTCGGTACTATGCTTCTATTGAAGAAAGTGAAATATCATGTTGTTTCCTACAGGCCCAAGTGACAGGTCCCGAACCAAGGTTGAAAACATAACCTACAATAGATTGTTGATCATCAGGGTCGTCGACCCAATCTGAATTAGTGAAACCAACCAATAAAGGAGTCCCCCCTGAAAGTTAATGTATCCCGAGCTGAATTATACCACAGATATAGAGTAGTATCCTTTCAGCGGCTTTCCAATCGCTTTCATGGGGTGTTTTCATATACTGAGCAACAAGACTAACAAAAAAAGAAAGATCAGGACATGTATAAGTAAAGTATAAGAGACTACCAACTAACTAACGATACAGGGTACCATCAACTTCAAGAGAAGTACAAGTGGCAGTAAGCTTGAATCCAGACTGGAAGGGAGAAGGGGTGGGCTTACAATCGTCCATGTGAAAGTGAAGAAGAAGGTCACAAGCATACTTAGACTGGGAAAGAAATATTCCTTCATTGGTTTGCAAAACTTGGAGGCTAGGAAAATAGTGCAAAAATCCTAAGTCTATCATTTCAAATTTCTTATTAAGTCTATTTTTCACATGTTTTATAAGTTTTGAGTCACTACCAGTAAGGATAAGGTCATCAACATAAAGGACAAGGATTATGATATGCCTTCCTAATTTCTTGCTATATACATTACGATTAGAATGGAATCTAGAGAATCTAGTGGCAATAAGAAAGTGGCAAACGTCGAAGATCACTCATAGGACAAAGAAGGCACAGCCGCCAAATTAGGCCTGTAGGCCAAAGAAGGCACAAAAGCCAAATTAGGCTCACAATACAAGATATTTTCATCAAATTTAACATCTCTTCTCATAATAATTTCATTACAATGTGTTTGAAGAAGTCTATAACCTTTGAAATCCTCAGAATAACCAAAACATATACACTTCTTACTTTTAGGTTGCAATGCTTTCCTTTTATCATCAGGAATTTGAGCCCATGCTATACTTCCAAATACACTAAAGTGACTTACATCTGGTTTAATTTTAGTCCAAGCTTCGTCTAGTGTTATATTTTTAAGAGCCTTTGCGAAAGTGTGATTTACTATATAATTTGCACAGTTAATGGCTTCCACCCAATACTTTAGACTTAATCCCTTAGATTGGATCATATAATTAGTCATTTATTTTAATGTGTGGTTCTTTCTCTCAGCAACACCATTTTGTTGTGGTGTATATGGAACAATGTGTTGCATTTGGATTCCCTGAGTATTGCAATAACTTGTAAAATTATTTTTCACATATTCGCCTCCATTATCTGTTATTAACCTTTGAATTTGATGTCGAGATTGTTTTTCTACAAGGGCCTTGTAGGACAAAACTTTGTCAAAAAATTTTCTCTTAACTTTTAAGAAGTAAACCCAAGTACGTCTAGAAAAGTCATCAATGAAAGTTAAGAAATACTTGCACCTGGACAAATAAGGAGAAGAAAGTGGACAACACAAATCAGTGTGAACAAGATTGAAAGGACTCTAGGTGTGCTAAGAGGCACGTTTGTCAAAATTGTCCTGATGATGTTTGTCGAGAACACAACTGGCACAAACACCATCTCTGCATGAAACAAGAGGAAGACCAATCACCATCTATTGATTACATAGTTGTTGCAATGAGAGATAGTTTAGATGACCAAACCGCTCATGCCAAAGTTTGATCAATTCATCTCTATGAGCAACACAAACTGATGAAAAAGATGATGACAGAAGGTTTTCAAACTTGTACAACTTGGTAATATCATCAACAATTCTAGTTGCAAGAACATGCTTAGGATATTTTAGATCCTTGATTACAACTTGGTGAGGCGAAAAATCTACGGTTTTACCTTCACCTAAATGAGTGTTTTTATATACTGATAGAAGTTTAGAAGAAATACTTGGAACACATAATACATCATTGAAATGACCATTTTCTACTTGAATTGTTCAAGATCCTTCAACACTGAGAGATCTATCATCACCAACAAATAGTTTCTTTGTCGTACATTCATTTAGAGAAAAAAATATGTCTCTATTCTTAGCCATATAATAACATTCTCCAAATTCAATAAGCCACTCATGAAAAGTAGAAGTTGTATTGAAGGAGAAACCAGAAGCTGAAAGTGCATGTCCATGAGAAGAAGAAGAAGAATTTGAATCAATATTGATGTTGTTCTTCTTCATCGTTACTTCTAAAGATGCAATCTTCTTGAAACATTTGGACTCATCATGACCATATTTATCAAAAAAAATTCAATGTTTGTTAGTCTTCTTATTTTTATATTTTTCTCATTTATCTCCATTAGGAGAGAAATCTGTCTGAGTGGGTTTGTGACCCTTATATTGCTTTTTGTTGTGGCTAGGATGCTTCTTGTTGGGATTCTTTGGTTTATCTTTCCGATGGACAACTAAGGCTTTGTTGGAGGTACCTGCAGTGTTGATGACTCCAAGTTGTACTAGATTATCTTCCTCTAATCAAAGAATCACAAATGTTCTCAAGACTAGGTTTTTGATAAGCTTCCCCTAGAGTCTCTTGCATGGTATAAAAGGTAGATACAAACATATAATTTTCATTACCTAACTTAGAAAGAATAAGATAGATGCAATGATCTTCGTCTATCTTATCTTACATTCTTCACATAAATTTATGAGTGTTTTAAACTTAGATAGATAGTCTTCGATGCAAGAAAAATCACTTGGACATAAGTTAGTACTTGATTTTATAACTATTGTTCTCGAATAATATTATGTTTACCAAACATAGATTCAGTATTTTCCCAAGCTTCTTTGGGTTTATCAATTGATTGAAGGTGGAACCTTAGATCATGAAAGATGGAAATTCCGATTAATCCACGTGCTTCGTCATTCCTATTATCCAATTTTTCTTTCTTATAAGTATCAATGTGTGTTGTATCCTTTCCTAAGCTAATCCAGTACAAGTATTTACTTCTTAATAAATCCTCCATATAGGATTTCCATTGGAAGTAGTTAGTGCCAGTAAGTAAGATATTAATTATGTAATATATATTAAATAAGTAGATAATAGTGAATTAAAAACTAAAATTGGTGTTCTGAATCAAAAGATATCAAAAAATTATGCATTTTTAAAAAAAAGACACTTAAAACGGACTTCGGATGTGAGAGTTACGCCCTTTTGAAAAAAGACATAAACAGTAACCAAAGGACCACGTGGTGGTGTAAGTTGTTTTATGAAGTGACCCACTTTTATAAAGAGAAGTTGGGATTATTTTTAAAATGAAGTTACTTCATGCAAAATAAATAACTCTATAATAAGATATTAAAGCTACTTATAGTGATTCACTTTTATACTTGAAGTGAAATATACTTTACAATTTTAGCATGAATTTTTGCAGAAAAATGTAACAAAAGAGAGATTTGAACTCAAGACCTCTTACTTAATAAAGAAAATTTTAACCAAATGGTTTAGCAAAAGATATTTTATAGTTTCGAAAGATGATTGTTTGTGTTTTTGTGGTTGTGAAAGATGGCCTTGGAGAGCTAGCTAAAAAAAATATCTTTTCACACAAGAAAATAATTTTGCTTCTCGATGACAACAAGGGTTAGATCTCGGTTAGCTTACTTGGAAGATCCAACTTTTCCTATCTGTTTTTTATTTTTAGAGATCATACAAGGCGAGGGGAAAAGAGCATAAGGAGATCTAAAAGAGTAGCAGCCTGGAAACAAATAATATAAAACCAAAATAATACTTTGATTTTTTTTTTTAAATGTGTATTCAAGCTTTATGCCTCTAGGTCTAACTGTAATGGTCATATATTTGGAAAATAGAAACATTTTTGAGTGAAACGAAAAATGTTCCAGACTGAAACAAGTGCTCTGAACACAATGGAAGAGTCCTTTCAACCCAGAGATGTATGAAAATGATAAAAAATGGATATGAAGAAACTTGTTTTCACAATCTCGATCTACAACATGAGCATGTCTTCAAAGAGGCTCTAATACCATGTTTGAAAACACAAGTATTCCAACAGAGGATGAACACCTTCAATAATCACTCACATAACCAGATCAAAGATCAACACACTGATGTTTTGATGTGTTAAAACCCCTATGGGAAAACATCCATGACCCGAGCCAACGTGGCCACTTGGAGAAGTTTATTAATGAAAAAGAAAAAGATTATAGAGAGATTTTACAAGAGATTTTCTCACAATCGATCATGGACAAATGACCATCCATGCTCTTTAAATAGAGATCATGGACCAATCATGTGTTAAGTCATAGATCATTGGCCATTAAGATCGAGGAGAGTATGAATCATCATATCACTCTATGTCGGGAAGATATCGTGACCGTCAGATTTCCTAACTACAAATGCATACTAATACATATTAAAGAAACACCCTTTTAAATCTTAACTAACTCCTAAGTGTCTAAATATCTTAATAAATGTAATGTACAAATTAAAGTATTAATTTACATTAATTAATGTATAAAGTAACTTATTAATTAATTCATACATTAATAATGTAATGTATTAATTAAGTAATACATTAACACACTATTAAGCAATTAATAAATTAATAGATTGCCAAAGTATAGTAAAATAATACAGTATTAAAGTTATAAAATATTTATGCATTAAAAGTATCAATAAATACATTATTAAACTATTGCTACATTAAAATATTAAATTATTAAATTATTATTATTATTAAAAATTTATTTAAAATTAAATCATTATTATTTAAATTATCTTTTTATTATTTTTTTTTATAAAATATATCTTAATACAAATAATTTTAACTATAATTTTAATAGGAATAACCTTAACCTTGATATTTATCTCACCCTAATAACCTCAAGCTTAATTAATTAAAAACAAAACAAAATGATGATAGTCATCAATACTCAAAGAAATTCATGAAAACAAAACATTTAAAAAACATTTTTTAGAGCTTTTTTAAGAAATTTTAACAACCTTCCTATTTAAATTTAATAGTGACACTACATCTAGATTATATAAATTAATCTAAATCAATTCCAATGTTACTGAAATATCAAATCTATTGAGATGCAAATTTTTCAATATCAAATATATTGAAATGCAAATTTTGAAATATCAAATTTATTTAAATGCAATTTTAATAGTGTTTATAAATTATCAAAAAAATTTAAGCACTATTAATATTTTATAATAAAAATAAAGAACATATTTGAACTATGATAAAATAGTAATATTAATATTTATAATAAAAAATAAAAAACTAATTGTTATCAATATATATAAGATAAAAAATAAAGAATTAATTGTTATCAATATATATAATAAAAAATAGTGTGAGTGGGCCTAATAACACTCTGAGTGGGCCTAATGGTTAAGAACATGTGTTTCCTCTTGAAAGGTAGCAGGCTCAAATCCAGAAAAAAAAATTCCATTTACTAAAAAAAATCATTTCCTATCTAAAACATTAAACATACAGTGGGAATTTTCATTTCCTATATTAAACATTAAAAATTGTAAAAAGACATATACTCAAAAACAATGTAATACAAATCAACAATGGAATCTATGACAATCTTACTTAACAATGGAATCTATGACAATCTTACTTAAAATCACTATTGCCATAGTGTAAAAAGACAGTTACATATCCGAGGGAGTCCCATTTTTTCTATGTGGCTTTTCTTTTGGTTTTATATATTTGGTGCATACTGCGTGTATTCCTCGACTGCTCACTTCTTGTCTAGTGATAGTGAGGAGGTTAATATTTTTCTTAAGAAAAATCTTGCGGAGGTCAAGTTTAATACCTAATGAAGAAAAATAATTATTTAGAAAACAGATGGTAAGTAGAAAACACAGAACAATACTTCGGAGTATCAAATTTACCAGGGGATCTGGATTGTTGCGGGCCTTGTAATAAATGGTAGTGTTATTGTTTATAATAGAGTATTTGAATATAGATGGATCCCAGAAATGCTTATAATAAAAAATATGTATTTATCTTGACATGATATTTACAGAGAGTACAAAGGTCAATGCAATCCAGACAACACAATACGAAAGCCAGTGCCAGGTAGCACAGAATGTTGCCTTGCCTCTACGCTTTATCCCCGGTTTCTGGTGGAAAGCTTACCCTTAACCTTGGATAGGAATTGTCAAGCTTACCCTCAAGCTTTATCCCCGGTTTCTTTCATATCCAGTCTGCATGGACCACCTTTAACTCGACAATCAATAATGTATATCAGCTGAGGCAATGCAGGTTCAGTCCTGGGAATAGCCATGGGAGCCTCTGCGCATCCTCTCCAAGGGAGCCCTTCGGCTGTTAGTTAGTTTCAGGAAACGTCGTCCTCGTCCTCCATTACAACTTAATGTTAAATGGATTGCCAGTCAATTATATTTATAAATACATATATAATTTAAATATATAAATACATATATAACTTAAAATGGATATATCCTTTTTTTTATATAATTTAATTTTTTTTTTAATTTATATTAAGATTTTTTATTTTTCTACACATTTCATAAACATTTAATACATGTTTTATAAACACTTAATTTTATAATGAACTTGTGTTACAAGGTTTCATGTCTTAAGCATATTGTCAATCATAATTAAGAATTATGATTTAATGGTTTTTCTGAAATTATATTATATTTTTTAATTTTTCTACACATTTCATAGACATTGAATTCTATAATGAACTTGTGTTATAAGGTATATTTTTTGAGAGGAAAGTCATTCAACCTAACAAAACATCTTTTTAGAAACATCTAAAAACAAATATCTACAATTGAAACTCTTCTCAGCAAACCACAAGGCCCATATAAACATAAACTTATGGAATCACTATGAATGATTAATCACACATAGAAGAGGTCTACTACTTGTATTTCAGTTATTAATCAATCCAATATGTGCTCCGCGCAGTTATTTAAATACAAATAACAGAGGTTATCACAAAGTTAACTATTACATATCAAGAGGAAGTTATATGGGATTAGATTATATCAAGAATCATATGAAGTAACTACAGACACTATAATTACAGAGACTAATTCTAGAGATGACAATAACATTTAAAGGATCAATCAATGATTCCTCAATGAATAAACAGATCCCTTAACATAGGGTAATCAAGAAGAAAATTAAGTAATTACAGAGACAAGAATAGCATTAAAAAAACAGGTTAAAACTATCAGTGTTTCGACACAGAACAGATAGGTCCCTTAGCATAGGGAGACTACTTGGAATTTCAAGTTTATCGCGTAGTTATAAATACAACAGTGCCGAGGGTTACTGTCAAATTCAAGAAAAAAAGAAGAGAACCAAAGATAACATTATGCCACAGAAAACTGGGAAATTCATTATGAAACTAGCTTGGGTATTGACCCTTTAGTAGAGTTAAGACGAGATGGATTATGCACAATTATCTAGATATTAATAACTACATAACTACATGTACTTTTAATGTTTTTGGACATTTTTCATTTTCTAACTTTTGTTTTTTTATTGATTGAACTTCTGTTAATTTTATGCGAGTTTTCCATACTGAATGACTATATTGAAAACTGATCATATCTGAATGATAGTCTTTAATGTGAACATGACCATCGATTTGATGGGTTTTTTGAAAAAAATATTTTTTCAATAGTATGGATCCTCTTTCATATATAAAACCATTATCTTTAAAATCTTCTAATAACCTCATCTTTTGTTCTGTGCATCACATCAAATGATTGTTTCATATAATTTCTAATTAATTGATTATTAATAATTAAATAATAATTTATTATTATTAATAATTAAATAATAATTTATTTTTATTTAATTATTATTAATACAATTGTTACTAATTTATTTATTATTATTATTAATAAAAATTTTAATTAATAAGAATATTAAATAAATTATTAATTATTTTATTTTAAATAATAATTAAGTACTTACTAAATAATACTTAATTATTACATTTAAAATGTATAAATATGTTCATGGTTGTGCCCTTGTATAAATATCAGTTGTTAAATAGCAACAACCACATTTTTGTAAAAAGTGGTTGGTATATGCTCATCAATGCCATTAATTGTAAAAGGTCGAAAATGTGGTTGATAAATGTGTATGTTTCTAGTGATAGGTATTACACGCATTTCCAAGTTAATGTTATGAAGTTTGATACCCCAATTTGGGAGTGCATGATTCTTTGGAACATGACGAGAACTGAAATGTCACTGTATAGTCAACATTTCCGATTTGGTTGCGCAAAATTTCAATTACAGTGTGGTCCTCTTGAACATGTATATGGATTTGAGTTGACGATTGGAGTTATTGATTATGATGATGATGAAAGGCTTGATGGTGATATTATAGAAGCCACATTGTCTATCTGAAAGTTCCGCAGTGATGATGATAGTCGCGATGAGGAAAGACCCGACAACGATGACAAGGAAAAACCTGTCAATGACATTCAAAGTAATAACTGGCCACTCTGTCATCTTGCCTGAGAGTGGGTCTTATTGTGTGTAGTTTTTGACAGGTTTGAGTCATTCCCCTTCATGTACAATATGCTTATGCATTTTTCGGTTACGGGTGACATTAGGAAAATTTTTAGGTTCAAAGAAGAAGAAGCCATTATATTAGCTTTTGCGGCTGACATCAAGGAAAGTTTTCAATTTTCCCTCACAACATAGTGGATCTCTTGAAATAGGTAATCGTTATCCTACAGTTCGAGCCACGACAGGAGTGCTAGTAGGTTGTGGCAGGGTTGTTGCCACACCGCTCTCTCAATATATCTTGTTTTCGTGCATGACCCTTGTAATGTACCCCAAATTTATCAAATTAAAAAATTGTGTTAAGTGCATTAAACTCCTTGACTCTTCATTGTTTGTTCCACATAGCTTTCATTATCATCTCTAAGCAACAATAATGCTAGAATTACTCACTGCATCTATTTAGAGACTATAGTATATATCTACCAAAAAATTGATACAATTATTTTCTTTATACGTCTATGCAAGTTGTTACTAAAGGACCCAACTTATATCTAAACTCGACACATTTCCACTTTGTACCCATTAAGTGAAAACTTAACACTTACCCATATATAACCCCATATATGGAGCCCATAGTATGTACCATTATGCATATGTATAATTTTGACTTGAATTCGCATACGATATAATCTTTATTCATTATATATATATATATATATATATATATTCATATATATATTCATATAGGTTGGATTTTTTTTAAGGATTTCGTGTAGCGACTATCATATTATATCAATACGATTTAAGAATAGTGATAATGTGTAATTAATTTTTATGGCCTACTATACCTATACACATATCGGTATATATATATATATATACCGATATGTGTATAGGTATAGTAGGCCATAAAAATTAATTACACATTATCACTATTCTTAAATCGTATTGATATAATATGATAGTCGCTACACGAAATCCTTAAAAAAAATCCAACCTATATGAATATGTTTGAATTTACATATAATACAGATATTACCTCTGCTATATACCTATCATACTTGTTATACACAAATGTCAATATTCGTTATCATTGTTTTAACATAATATCCAACCAAATGTAATGCATACCATAGCGTATTGAACTAGTTACTCAATGCATAAGAGATCTCGTTACCGAGGGTGGTTATAAGGATTGTTCTTCTAATGAAAACATGACAGGTCATATACCTTAACGCATATGTTCTCTCTATGTACGCCACCAAAGAACCCTATACCAGACAGTGTGAAAACCTATACGACTTAGTGACATATCCCATCCTTGAATGCCATGTTAATGGCGGGGTCCTTACTATATGTAATACATTTACCATTGACTATTACATTTAAGAGAGTCTACATCATACAGATTCTTAGGAAGTCGCGCCAAATGTGGGCTTTCCATAATTCTTCACATGGATATAGATCTATGCATTCCTATCACCATTGCTCATCCTTGGTGGTGCATCTGAGGTTACTCAATTTTCTCATTTCCCTTTGGCTTCAAGAAAAATATCCTGCTTTGTATGCTTGGACTCCGTGCATACCGTGTTGTTCCATTATTTGTGTAAGACTCGTATTTGGAACTGAACTCGGACCTGGTAACGGATATGGAGGTGAATTCCTCTCTGTGCAGGCAATGTCTGCATTTATTCCTTCGTGTTACTGAAATTCTCGTGGATAAATAAAAATTTTCTTGAAAGTTAGCAATAAATAAAATATCGTCTTCATGGGTGCTTTCTCCAAGGGGTTCCCATGGTCTGAGCTATTTTTCTTGGATTATTCCTTTGCGTTACTTGTGTTTTCTTATTTTTACTATGGGGCATTGTTCAACCCTTATTACTTTCACATGTATTTATATATTTGCTCTCTCTCGAGGTCTTGAGATCTAAGCATTATGAGAAATGCTAACCCTGTAGCCATTCACAACTCTCTCCTGATAGTTAATTTGCATTCTGTGTGTATTCGAAAGGATATTTTAAAAGTCAGACGCTGCAATACCACTCTGTGGCAATTAGGGTTTTAATTCTATGCGAATAAATATATATAACCATTGGTTATACCCTTCCCGAGATTCGTAACTTTTGACCTATGTAGTTCTTTATTTAATACTACGTGGGGTTTGTTAAAGGCGTGGCAAACAACCCTTCTATGGTTAATTTGTATTGTGCATTCTATGTTCCAAGTATAAATATATGTCCATACTAGACATCGACATCTACATCATCAATTTATCTGATATGGATACGACTTATATTACATATATAAATCTTAACACCGAACCCTCCATTCGTAAAATTTCTCTATGGTAGAGAACTCTCTCATTCTCTATCTTAATTGTTTTAATTTGCAATTGTTTTACTCTTATTTTTACTATGTGCATACTCAAAAATTTATTCTTTGTGTAGGCAAAAGGTTACTCACCATATGCAAAATTCCTAACTAAGCCTGTATGGTTTCGTCTTAAACCTTCGCATTCCATGTTCTTACATAGTAGTGTAAAATCGTAAACCTATGCTCTGTATATATATACTAGGCATCATAATATCCTTTGTCTCTGTAAATTATCGTTTAAAAATTGGGTAGGAAGTGACATCGCGTTACCCTTTGTGGGGTTGCGCAACTGTGTTTTTATTTAATTATTAAACATTGTACAACATGAAGTTCGTATAGTTTACAGTATGACTCATAATTTGTATAATTTATTTATTTCTATTATATTTATACTCTTTCATCTTTTAAATCCTTGTTATTATAATTATAGCTTTCCTTATATACTTTATATAAGACATTGAACTCATATTTCATCAATTAATTGTGGGGCTCTGGTTTTTGTTTTTGTGAGGGTACCCATCAGATGGATTAAAGATCAACCTTCCTCCTTTGATCATGGGCAGATCATCGCACCATTTCCAGTGGTGACTAGGTCCTTTACCAAGTTTGAGATAAGTATTCTTTCATCTTGGTTAATTAAGCAATTCCATTTCAATCATTTTTTTAAAGGACAGTATAGTTTTGCTAAACCCCACCCCTTTTATCTCTTCAAGTTTATTCAATTCGAAGGACAATGGATCAAGGAGGGCCACCTTGCTCGAAAAATATATTCGAGTTCCTATCTTGGAGTTTTATACAAAATTCCTCACTTTATGTATACTAGTGGTACATGGTTCCTTACCCTAGGGTACTCCACTGTAATAAAATTTGAACTTAGGTTTCCTTGCTATACAGATCATTTGTGCTTTATTATTAATTGAATATACAGGTTACTAAAAACCATTTGAACAAGTTTCAATTATTGTACAGCTATTGTAGAATTTATTTGTAGACCATTGAAAATCATTGTTTATAGACCTGATGTAATATAAATATGGATTGTTAAATATCCTATATGTTCTCTTATAGCCCTTGTACAATTTGAACAATAGTAATTCCTTATTCACTCATGCAAATACAAGTTCGATGTGATTTTTCTTTATATGAAGATAATATATATCTATATAGCCCCCCCCCCNCATATATATAAACCATAGAAAACATCTACCCATTTCTAACATTTCCTTTGCGTGAATACATAGGTATGTCTACACAGTTATGCACAGGGTGTATAACCACATTTAGTCACAATATCTCAATCCTTTCCTTTTTTATGAGTATCTATATGTATACATTCAGTCAATAATTTATGTATATACTAACATCACATGATTTCATCATTCTTCTAACAATGATAATCAACAAAATATTATACATTCAGTCAATCATTTATATATGCACTAACATTAAATAATGACATCACACTTCTAACAATTTGTAATCAATAGAATATTAACCAGAATACAAGTAAATGTGCTTATCTGAAACTAGTGTTGGGACACAAATGGAACAACCATGTTCCACCCAACCGTAAAACAGAACAACCAAGTTACTTGCTGCGTTCACCCCATAGCCTGACCATGAGTCCATAAGGGAAAATTGAAATGATCCTCCTTTGCTACAATCCTCTTTTGTAGATCAAAAATTCCCTTGCCTCAGAGTGTCTTTCCTCCTCCATATGTCGTATTTATGTGCATCTTATGCCTAGGTATTTCTTTCCCTCCTTGGGAATTTTCATAGCTTTACAAATCATTGATTTTCAGGGGCTCCTAGTGGTCAAATTCCTCATTTGCCACTTGTAAAAATCAGCCTTGAGGAAACTCAAATATGTTCCCCGCTCATGGAGTCATCATCCATTGTTTTCAACCTGGTTGTTCCATTTGTCTTCCAACATTTAGTATATAAAAATATTTTTCTTTTACATGTGTCACAACCAAAAAGTTAGTTGGGAAAATCAAATCATTTCCCAAGAGTCATAAATAATTAATTACAATAATCAAATTCCAAATTCGAATTTCCATAAATGGAAAAAAAAAATCCAAATTCAAATTTGTCAAAAAAGGAAATTTATTCCCACATACACATAGACTTTAATAAGTAATTATTTTGGGGGGATATTACAACCCATTAACTCTAAATGTGAGTCTAATTAGCAATGAATCTTCATCCTTCATCCATTAACGAAACATTTCAACGATCCATAAACAACATCATAATATACCTTGTGATATGTCAGATGTGTAATAAAATAAATACTCAAACCATATATAGTCGTCTGCCTGACTCAATACAGGGTCAAAGGAGGTCCATCAATTCCATCAACATCCTCAATATGTCAAGAGTTCTACACACTCGGGAGAAACCATAAGTGAAGAAGTCAATCATATTATGAAATGGATCACTTGCATGAAAGTGTCCTCAAAGAATAAGTCACATCATGTACGCGCAAGAGGAGGATGTTACATACACCTCCTCTTATTTTAAACTTATTCCCAAATTTTAACAATAGACAAGTGCAGAAATAAAGTATATGACAATATCTAAATGTCTAGCTATCAAACAAAATGGAAACTATTGATGCATATCATATGCCTCCTCTTAGTTAGCCGAGTGTGGACTACAATTTTCCCACAGGACCTTGACCTAATCGATTGTTCGACATTGTAGCTGTCGAATGTGATAGTCCATAGTTCAGATTGACTCTACCGTCAGAGCACCCTCATCTGATACCTACAAAGAACTCATATCAATCACATGTGTAGGATAACGAACATATTGTCTCAAAACAGATACGTGAAAAACATCATGCATACGCCTCAAATAATCATGCAAGGCTAGTCTATAGACCATGATCCCCTTCCATTATACTACCTCGAAGGGGGCCACGAACCTAGGAGAGAGTTTAGAACCCTTTCCAAACTTGATAGAAATATTGTGCGGTTTCACCTGCAAGAAGGCTTGATCTCCAACTTCATAACTATGGCCAACGTGATGCACATCGACATAACTCTTCTGTTGATCTTGTGCTTCCTATATCCATTTTCTTATTGTTTTCATTTTCTCTTCCATTTCTTGGATCGCTTCTGGTACTACTAGGACCCTATCCTCAATCTGATCCTAACTCAAAGGAATTTGACATGGTCGCTCGTAAAGAAACTCAAAAAGGAGCCATATTAACTCTATCCATGGAAAGAACTGTTCTCAAATCTTTTGTTGTGCCATCACGTACATATGCAACATATCATCCAAAATTTGGTTCGTTCATTCTCTATGCTTGTCTTTCTCTGGGTGATATGCGGTACTAAAGTTAAGTTGGGTTCCCAAGGCATGTTGAAAACTAGTCCAAAATCATTCGATAAAAACTGATCCTCGAACAGATATGATCGTCTTAGGCATGCCATGTTGTATTACTATCTTGCTGATAAAGACTCTATCTATTCCATGCACTTGATACGTCATATGCATAGGGATAAAATCTGCACTCTTCGTCAGAGTGCAAACTACCATGAAAATCAAGTCCTGCCTCCTTACCGTCAGCGAAACGACAACAATGAAATCCATCGAAATGACCTCCCATTTTAATTCTAGAATAATGTGTGGTTGTAGTAATCTTTCCAGATGTCTATGTTCAACCTTCACTTGTTGAGAATATAGACATATTGCCATGTAGTTGACTATGTCCTCTTTCATTCCTTTCCATAATAATAAGGGTTTAAGGTATTCCCTCATCTTTGTGACTACTGGATGAGCCATGTACACTTATGTGTGAGATTTTTTTAAGATCAAACTTCTCAACTCGTCATTGGGTGGTACATAAATCTGGTTGTTATTTTTCATTAATCCATCATTGTCCACAATAATTCCCTCAAATTTTGGTATCAACATGGTGTTTTGTCTGATAAATTCCTTAAACTCTTGATAGCAGTCATCGCCATAGTGTATAGTTAGAATATTTTCATGTATATTCATCTGAAGAGGTATCACCAAAAATATGTGTGGTCTTCGACTCACCACATCATCCACTCTGTTAAGTGTTCCTTTTATGTAGGTAAGCGCAAAATCATACTCGCTAATAAGTTTCGAACAAATCTTTTGTCTCGTGTTCAAGTCACTTTGCATAAAAATGTGTTGTAAACCACAGTGGTCCATTTTTAGTTCGAATTTCCATCTAATCAAATAGTGTCTCCACACTCTAATGAACTACACAATGGCTAATAACCCCAAATCATGTATGGCATAGTTTTCCTCATCATTTTTTAACTTCCTTTAGAGTTAAGTGATCACTCGACCATATTGCATCAAGAATCTGCCTAAGCCTTCATTGGGTGTGTCAGTGCATACCAAGAAGTGGTCATCCATGTCATGGAATTCTAGTATTGGCGTTGCATGAATTTAGAATTTGTGGGTTCGGGAGGCAGTGCAGGTTAAGTGTTGAAAGGATCTGAAGCCCGAATCCCATAGTAAATGTTAGTTGTCAATCCAAGGAAGATGCCAACTATCTGATCTTCTAGTTCGACACTTTATGGGTTTGACATTCAGGTGACTCGCATCGTTGATGGGATAGGACTCCTGAAGCCCAAAGTCCTTGAATCTCTATGAGTCGTAGTTCTTGGTAAGGAGTTGGGACCACTGATTCCCTTCCTTTTTTTGGTGGTTAGTGAGTTTGTTGGTCAAAGGAGTTGTGGTGTTGATACTCCTAGAGACCAACTCTCTGGAGCATCGAAGTAGCATGTCGTATTAGGTGCCTAATTTTAATCCCATGGTCACATGCAGTTTCCTTCGAAACAAAGGGCTAAAGCCAAAGAATATAATTTTTGAGGAAAGGGGATAGATGAAACATTATGTTGGGGTGTGGGTTTGTACATATTTGTGCATAAGGGAAAATCATAGGGGCCTCTAAATAATAAAAGGGGATCCAAGAAGGATCTGAGGGTTGTTTGATATCCTAAGAAGAACTATCCTAGACCAAGAGTTTGCGCGAGCCTTAGGAGGTGGTAGGGGTTTTCATCAAGTAGTATTAGATCTTAGAAAGGTTTATTTCTAATACAATCAAGTGGTATGAGAGCACATAAAATTATCACTCAATGGGAGAAAGAGTTGAATATGTTGGAGGATTGATTAAGAAATCTATAAATAGAGGAAGAGTGCCAGAGGGATGTGGTCATTAATAGTGGAGAATGATACAAGTTGAGGAGCAGTTGTGTGAAGTTGGACTTGCACCAACACAAGGATATAACATGAGAAATGAGGAACTAGCAGAAGTTAAATTGTCATAGGAAATGATTGAGTAGAATCTCAGTAGCATTACTATGGAAGTGGAGTCCATGGTGGAGTGGAAATTCAATAACACAAAAGGTGAAATCAACATGGGAGATCAAGACAATATACCCTTCAATCTGTATGAATAAAATAAGATGCAGTAGCAAAGAACACTACATGAAATAAGCGAACCAGTACACCAGCTAGACAGGGAGATAGAGGAGATAAGGGAAATGATGTTGAAATCAACAAAGAATACAATCAACAATAGGTGGAGATTCACAATATGAGAGTCTAAAACATCAACAAGACAACAACAACAACAACAACAATATATAGGAGCACGTGAGAAACTTTCAATCAAAGTTTGGGACCCATAAGGATATCAACCTTAGTAGCATAAGAGCCATGAGCATGAGTTCATGATTTTTGTCATCATGGGAGTATGATGCAAGAGAATCACTCCAAATCATCAGTGAGTCATCAACCAATACAAAAACGCACTAGGAGGGAATAGATTCCAAACAGAGGGACACACGAGTCTTCTCAATTTTTGAGTTAAATATCAAATTTTAAATGTAATTCAATGTAATTAAATTTTGTAAGGCTCAAGGAAATCTTAGCCACTGTCTTTGTACAGGTCAAGTGTAAATTCACCTTTAATGGCTAACATTTAAGTATATATAGATCTGATTCATGCTAGACGTTAATTAAATTCAATTTAATGTAGGTAGGTGGAGGATAACTCGAGGAGCCCCTCGTTTTTAAAAAGATCAATCTATTGAGAGTTTGTTAGATGAGAGAATGATTTATCTACTGAGGAGATAGAGAATGGGAAAATTATTTAGTTGTTGAGGAGAAGAGAGGAGAGGAGATAAATAGATGATACTATGTTGCATTCTATCTTTGCACACATTTTATAGACCATTCACTATTAATTCAAGATCATATTTCCCTATATATGAGTTTTTGTGTGATTTATATGTGTTTTATGAATGTATTTGAATGTTTACTCGATATGTTTATGAATTTTTTTAGTGCATGTATGTTTCCTTTGCAAGAGTAGATAGAAATTATCTATCTGTAGTTTTTTAGTGTTTTAGGCTCTCACAACCATGCAACAAGTGCACCTTAGAGTTGTTGGAGAAATGTAAAAGGCCAATAGAAGGAGTGCATGAGTACTCATCCAAGAGTTTTGTGAAGAGAGTGTCAGGTGGGAACAACATAACTATTCTTAAAATCAGAAGGAATAGTGAAAGGAGTTCACATCAGAGTTATTGGATACACTCAAAGCCAATGAATGGGGTGCGCAGGTAAGTTTTTAAATCCTAAGACTCAGAGGAGATTCGGGTGCAATGAGTGCACAGAGCGAGCGCAAGGTGTGCGCATACACTTGGAGTAGTGTAAAATCTCAAGGAGCATAGGTACAAGGAGTTCCCAGAAGAAACACTTTTTTAAAGTGTCGCAAAATATCTGGAGGAAGAGCATAGAGTGTCAAGAGGGAATGAGAAATTGTTGAAAGAAAAAAGGGCTGAAACCCTTTGGAGTCCAAGCAATTACAAGCTCAGGAGGAATGGTGAAAGTGTGCACAAATCCAATGCAAGGTGTGTGGAGGTTGAAGAATATATAGGTTCAAAAACACAGGAGAGATAGTCTGAGTTTAAGCATAGGTGAGTGAAAGGAGTGCACATGACCAACATTTAGTCAAGGGTTGAAGAGGTTCAGAGGCAATCTAACACAAGGAGTGCGTTAGGGATTTTTTCCTATGTATAAAGCTTAGGAGAAGTCACATTTTACAAAATGCAAGTAGAGTCCAAGGAATTGACCCTGTAGAGGAGGAAGTTAAAGGTTGTAGCCTTTGGAATCCCTTCAAATATCTCAAGTACAAAGGGGAGTGGAAAAGAAAAGGAGGGAGATACAAAAACCATCATGTTGGTTGCGAAAGAAAATATAAACTGTCAGATCTAAGTCCTGACAGGAGGAGGAGTGTGCAATAGCAGAGAATATATTCAAGCCATAGGATCTAAGCGTGAGGATAGATAATCGTCAGATCCAGATAAGTAACATGGGTTTTAACCTTGAAGTCCTTCGGACATCCCAAGTTCAAAGATATTTTGTGTTTACATGCAAAGGAGGAAATTTTCCCAAAGTCCTAGGATTCGAAGTGACTTTGGACCATCCATCAGCAAGGAAATGTTTCCATGGATCGAGCGTATCCATAAGTCCAGTAGATTGGGTGAACTGAGTTGTCATTTCTTAAAAAGAAGAAACTCCCAAAGCTCTAAATTATTGGAGCAAACCATGGTCGTTGATTATAAGGCCCTGTGTCAGCAGATAGAGTATCGCTCGAGAATGAATTAGTTTGACAGATTTGGGTCATCATGTTAATAGGGGAAGGAACTCCCAAAGTTTATAAACGCAAAGAAGATCCCATATATTGGCACAAGGAGACACATGTCGATAGATATCATAGTTCATATATCTGGCACTACATAGGAAACTAGGTGTAAGTTAGTTTGGATCAAGATTAACCAAAGTCCCGAGTAAATCAAATCCATCCATGGTGTGGACACATGGACTGTCGATTGAGAACCTTTGTGAGTTCGCCAGTTCAACACTTCAAAAAATTTGAGGTGTTGTGCAGTTAAAGTCTTTGAAGCCCAGAGCGCTGAATAGATCTCAACCCTTGGTCGGGAGAGACACGTGGGGAGTAGATATATCGTCCACTGGATTGGTGTTCATTTGTATTTTAACTTGGATCAGGGAGAATTCCCAAAGCCCGAAGCTCTAGAGTTCCAGAGTCAATCTTAGCCCTTGGCCGCAGATGAAATGAGGATCGTCAATCTCTGTCCTTCATGAATTCAGAATTTGCAGGTTCGAGAGGAAGTGCAAGTTACGTGTTGAAAGGATCTAAAGCTCGAATCCCGTAGTAAACTTAGGTCGTGAATTCCAAGGTAGACACCAACCATCCAATATTCTAGTATTTCACTACACGGGTTCCATGTTTGGGTGATTCACATCATTGTTGGGACAAGACTCCCGAACCCAACAGTCCCTGAATCTCTCTGAGCCATAGATCTTGGTGAGGATTTGGGAACATAGATTTTGTTCCTTTTTTTAGAATTCGTGAGTTCAATGTTGAGAGGAGTTGTGGTGTTGAAACTCATGAATCTTGAAGCTCTGGAGCATCGAAGTAGTGCATTGTCTTAGGTGCCTTGTTTTAAGCTCGTGGTCACATGCGGTTAGTGATGGAATAAAGCACTAAAGATCGCAAATTTTATTTTTTAGGAAAGGGGGTAGAAGAAGCATTCCGGGGGGGTGTGGGTTTGTACGGATATGTTCCTAGGGGGAAGTTAGAGGGGCCTGTGAACATTAAAAGGGGATCTAGTAGCGATCCAAGGGTTATTTTAGCTTCATAGAAGAATGATCCTAGACTGGGAGGTTGCGCAACCCCCAAGAGGTGGTAGGGGTTTGCATCATATTACCTCCAAGTCTAGAGTAATAAAGGACCAATCAAATTTGATAAAGGATGTCATTGTCTCTGAAAGGATGATAGATGAAATTCATGTGAAGAGTGAAGAAAAAACATCAAATGTGAAACTTTATCGACACCCTCATTACCAAGAAACATTTAAAGGAAGACAAGAAGGACAATATCAACATCATGAAGAAAGAATATTACATAATTTTCAATATTCATGGAACAGGGCATAACCAAACTACTCTTTAACAATCTATAATCAAAGACCAACAACAAGTAAAAAGTAGAGAAGCTTTAATAAAAATACATGGAATCAAAGGAAAGAAAATTATGTAACAACTAGAAACCAAGGATTAAGAACAAAAATAAATGATTTTGGATGGATAGATAATGAACAATAGAATGAAGGAAGCAGTAACATAATGAAATACTATAACTTCATTTCACCACATGTGAATCCTTTAAATGAAACGCTTTGAGGAAAATGCTTTTTGAAGGAGGGTAATACGTTATGACCCAAGGGGGGCATATATATGGATAAATGTATAATATATTACTTGAAGGGGGGGAATATATGGGCCTAAATGTACATGTAATATATAAAAACATATGTAATATGGTCATCCTAGTGATAAAGGGGCCTCATGTGCAACTGTGAATAGCTATATATAACGGATCATGTATTCATTATTGGGGGAGGTGACTTGGGAAGTATGAATGGTATTTTGTTATTTGGAGGGGGTTCCCCTATTATTTAAGTAGTTATTGTGTAACTTATCTATATTTGATTTGTGTTCTGTGCTCACATTCAGTACATGGTTTGTACTTCTATTATTTTATGGTATTTTCAACATTTGGTTCATTACATGGTTCATCTCCTAGTGTTAGGTTTTTGGATGTCTAGGGTTTTGTCATTCATGTTTGATTTAAAAATGATTTTGGAGCCTCATTTTACTTATATTCTTGCAAATGTGTGCAACCATCACATCTATTCTCAGAGATAAGCTACCACCATTCTAGAAATATTGTTTCAGTCTGCATTTTACAGTTTCAACATATTTCTTTATTGAATAGAAGCCAAGTTTTACTCTTTCTCTCTTATTGTTGATTGTATATATATGTTAATAATATAGACATGTATTCATTTCTTTCTTATCATCAAATCCATATCATTCGCATCTGATAATTCTACTCCTTGACGTTCTTAGTTCATGTCCTCGATAAGTTCATAGTACAAAGAGTTTGGTCTCGAGCTTGTTTTTATTGAGGAAAATAGCTATCATATGCCCAAGAGACCTTCCATAGAGGAAGAAAAGAAAGACATGAGGACAAGAGATACTTTCAAAAAAATTCTCAAGGAAGCCTTTGCACAACATAATAATGATATGATGGATAGTTTTCCGCAAATCTTTTGACGACTACCAATAGGCTATCCATCTTCCTCGAGCAGAGGTGTTGCCCCCTTCAAGGTACAATTGAACATTGATATTCCCATATTTGAAGGTCAGATAGACGCCGATATTGTATAAAAATGGTTGAATATGCTAGAAGGGTATTTTTTTGTCCATAACATTTCTAATAGAGAAAATATTACAGTTGTTCTCCTCAAATTCATCCCCCATCTCAAAGATTGGTGGGATACTTTCTGTGAGAAAAATGAAACAGAGAAACCATCTTTATTTAAAGTCACACTAACATGGGATTCCTTCACGGATGCTATTACGAAAAAATACTACCATGGTGGAAGTTATGATGACATGTATACATGATGGAGCACAATGCAACAAGAAAGGGACCAAATAGTTCCAAATTTCATAAATATATTCCATACCTTGTGCACCAAGATAGGTATCAAATATTCTAAGTGACATATCATGCTCAAGTACCAAGATGATATTCATAGATACATATAGACGAAAATGTATTTTCTGGACATATCTCCCTTGCATGCGACCTATCAATATGTTGTACAAATCAAGCAGAAGCTTAAACGAAAGATGTAGCAGTTTGGGACTAGGAACCCCTCACAACATAATAAGGGTAAGGGAATCCCCAACCCACAAAAAAGGGTAGTGAAAATATGGATAGCCTAAATACAATAACTTTAATCCATAAACGAAGAAAGACAATGGAAATATGAAGAATGGCATCAGGAAGTGTTGTGACTTCCATAAGATCCCCTCACATAAAACTGTTGAATGTCCCTCAAAGAAGTCATTGGTGGTTAAGGTGAAAGCCTTTGAATCAGATGTGGGTTTTGACTCTGAGTCAGAACCAGAAAAGGGGAGATAGATTGTAGATGTGGAACCTAGCACCATTGTTGCTACCACCAAAATTCATCTCGGTGAACTTGATGAGCTAGAGGAAGCTATGCACCTCTTTCATTCAAGGATGTGGGTGAAGGGCACTCCACTGCACTTCATCAATGATAGTGATATCTAGAAGAAATTCATCTCAACATAGGTCCTCGAGAGGTTGGCCCTACTGATCACGCTACACCTGCAACCATACACCATCGGATGGATCTGCCAAGGAAGTGATCTTTGTGTGAGCCAACAGTGCCTCATGTCCTATGAAATCAAGCCCTTCAAAGATAATGTATTGTGTGATGTCACTCCCCTTGAATTTTATGTTGTTATTTCGGGAGAAATGCATTTATAGAAAACTCATGGTATATATGATTCTAGGCCTCATAGTGTTATTATTACTTTGGATAAGAAATTGTACACGATAACAAAGGTAGTCCCACCTACGACAATGTCCTTGATCTCGACCATGCAATGCATGGAGGTTATCTCTCAGTATGGGAAGTTTGTATTCTTCATGATTCACTCAAAGTTATTGGAAGGTTATCATCACATCCATGTCCTCCGCGATAGATCTCTCCATCCATGATAAGAAAGTGGATAAGGTCATGGAAGAATACAAAGACATATTCTCCTCAACCACTGGAGTACCTCTACACTGTCAGGTAAGTCATTCAATCGATTTGACCCTGATGCAACACTAGCCAATCAACCATTCTATCTCTTCTCTCTATTAGAAAATGAGGAGATAAAGCATCAGATCGAAGAACAACTCCAAAATGTGCACATTTTACTGAACTCATCACCATAAGGAATCCCAATCATTCTTGTGTAGAAGAAATACAATACCTGATGGCTCTTCATCAATTATTGGACCTTAAATAAAATAACAGTCAAGAGCTGGTACCCAATTCCCTAAATCAATGATATACTTGACTAGCTCAAGGGGGGAAAACACTTCAGTAAGATCGGTTTGAATTTTTTCTACCATAAGGTACCAATAGAGAATATAGATCTATGGAAAAGTTCCTTCAAGTACAAAGTTCTTTTCGAATGGTTGGTCATTCCCTTTGGTTTGACAAATTTCTCAACAACTTTCATGAGAATGATGGATGATATCCTTTTTTGTTTCACCAATTCTTTTGTGGAGGTGTATCTCGATGACATCCTCATGTACAAAATGAATTATGTGGAACACTTGCAACATATTCAATAGGTTTTTCACACTCTGTGGCTGCACAAGCTATATGGAAATTTGGAAAAATTATCCTTTGGCACGGGCATGGTCCAATACCTATACTACATTGTTCATGAGCACGGGGTGCATGTGGATCTAGCCAATATTAATATCATTCATGACTGGCCAGCCCCAAACACACTCACTAAGCTTTAGATCTTTTTATGCCTTTCCAATTTCTATCATAGGTTCATGTTGATATTCTCCCATATTGCATGGGCCCTCAGCCAAGTAACTAGGGGTGGTGGTAAGGAAATGGTTGTGTGGGGCCTATCACAAAAATAAGCATTTGATGATTTGAAGCAATGCTTCTACTTAGCCCCAATGCTCTCATTACCTGACCTACAACAACCCTTTGAGATCAACACAGATGTTTCAGACTATGCTATGGGTGTAGTTCTCACTAAGAATGAACACCTTGTGGTATATCATAGTGAGAAACTATCGGATATTGTCTGTAAGTACCCTACGTATGACAAATAAATGAACTCCATTATTAAATCCTACTGCCAGTTGATAAATTACATTCTCAAGAAGGGGACAATCATCTGCATCGATCATAAGCCATTGTGGTTCATTCATGCACAAGGAAAATTGTAGAATGACCACCATCAGAAGTGGACAACATACCTTTAGTAAATCCCTCTCAACATCAAGTATAAGACAAGAATAACCAACCACATATTAAATAATTTTCAATATTTATGGAACAAACCATCACCAAAATACTCTTGAACAAGCTATCATCAGACACCAACAACCAGTAAAATGTAGAGAAGATTTAACAAATATACATGGAATCAAAGGAAATAAAATTATGTAACAACTAGAAACCAAGGATTAAGACCAAAAATAAATGATTTTGGATGGATAGATCATCAACAATGGAATTAAGGAAGGATGGACATATACTTGGTTTGATCACATGTGAAGCATTTAAATGAAAATCTTTGAGGACAAAGATTTTTTAAGGAGGGTAATATGTTATGACCCAAGGGGGGGATATATATGGCTAAATGTATATTATATTACCTAAAGGGGGGGAATAGATGGGCCTAAATGTACATGTAATGTGTAAATACATATGTAATATGGTCATCCTAGTGATAAAGGGGCCTCATGTGCAAGTGTGAATATCTATATATAAAAAATCATGTATTCATTATTGGGGGAGGTGAATTGGGAAGTATGAATGGTATTTGGTTATTTGGAGGGGGTTACCCTATTATTTAAGGATTTATTGTGTAAATTATCTATATTGGAGTTGTGTTCCATGCTCACATTCAGTACATGGTGTGTGCTTCTGTTATTTTATGATATTATCAACATTTGGTTCATTACATGCTTCATCTCCTAGGGTTAGGTTTTTGGATGTCTAGGGTTTTGGAATTCATGTTTGATTTAAAAATTATTTTGGAGCCTCATTGTACTTATATTCTTGTGAATGACTGAAATCATCACGTCTCTTCTCATAGATAAGCCGCCACTATTCTAGCAATATTGTTTCAGTTTACATTTTACAGTTTCAACATATTTCTTTATTGAATAGAAGACGAGTTTTACTCTCTCTCTCTTATTGTTGATTGTATCTCTATGTTAATAATATATATATATTCATTTCTTTCTTCTCATAAAATCCATATCATTGGTATCTCAACAATCTACTTCTTGTCGTTCTTAGTGCATGTACTTGACAAGTTCATGGTACAAAGAGTTGGGTCTCGAGCTTGTTTATATTGAGGAAAAGATTTATCACATGCCCAAGCGACCTTCCATGGAGGGAGAAAATAAAGACATCAGGACAAGAGATCATTTCAAAATAATTCTCAAGGAAGCCTTCGCGCAACATAATAATGATATGATGGATAGTTTTGCGCAAATCCATCGATGACTACCAAGAGATGATCCATCTTCCTCCACCGGAGGTGCTACCCCCTTCAAGGTTCAGATCAACATTGATATTACCATATTTGAAGGTCAGTTAGATGCCAATGTTTTATAAAAATGGTTGAATATGATACAAGGGTATTTTTTTGTCCATAACTTTTCCAATAAAGAAAATATTACATTTGTGCTCCTCGAATTCGTCCCCCGTCTCAAAAATTGGTGGGATACTCTCTGTGAGAAAAATCAAACAGAGAAACCCTCTTTATTTAAATTCACACTCAACTGTGAGTCTTTTAGGGATGCTATTACGAAACAATACTACCCTGGTGGAAGTTATGATGACCTATATAGAGGATGGACAACAATGCAGTAGGAAAGGGACCAAATAGTTCCAAATTTCACAAATATATTCCATACCTTGTGCACCAATATTGGTATAAAATATTGTGAGTGACATATCATGCTAAAGTACCACGAAGATCTACATAGATACATCTAAACAAAAATGGATTTTCTCGACATATATCCCTTGCATGCAGCCTATCAATATGTTGTCAAAATCAAGCAAAAGCTTAAAAAAAAGATGAAACAATTTGGATTTGGGAAGCCCTCACAACATAAGAAGGGTAAGGGCAACCCCAACCCACAAAAAAAGAGTAGACAAAATATGGATAGCCTAAATAAAACCAGTTTAATCCATAAACAAAGAAGAACAATGGAAATATGAAGAAAGACACTGGGAAGTGGTGTGACTTCCATAAGAGCCTCTCACATAAAAATATTGATTGGCACTCAAAGAATTCATTGGTGGCTAAGTTGAAATCCTTTGAATTAGATGTGGTTTCTGACTCTGAGTCAGAACCAGAAAAAGGGAGATTGATTGTAGATGTGGAACCTAGTGCCATTGCTGCTATCACCAAGATTCATCTCAATGAACCTGATTAGCCAAAGGAAGGTGTGTGCCTCTTTCATTCAAATATGTGGGTGAAGGGTACTTTGTTGCACTTCATTATTGATAGTGGTAGCCAAAAAAAACTTATCTTAACATAGGTCACTGAGATTTTGGCCCTCTTTATCACACTACACCTGCAACGATACACCATCGAATGGATCCATCAAGGAAGTGATCTTTGTGTCAACCAACAATGCCTCTTGTCCTATGACATCAAACCCTTAAAAGATGAGGTATTGTGTGATGTCACTCCCCTTGAAGTTTATGATGTTCTTTTGGGAGAAACTTATATATAGAAACATCATGGCGTATATGATTCTAGGCCTCATAGTGTTATTATTACTTTGGACAGGAAATTGTACACGATGCTTGAGGTAGTCCCACCCATGACAATGTCCTTGATCTCTACCAAGCCATGCATGAAGAGTATCTCTCAATCTGGGAAGTTTGTATTCTTCATGATTCACTTTCAAAGTGAGTGGAAGGTTACCGCCACATCCATGGCCTCCACGATAGATCTCTCCATCCATGATAAGCAAGTGGATAAGGTCATGGAAGAATACAAAATCATATTCTCCTCAACCACTGGGGTACCTCTAGACCGTAAGTTCAAGCATTCAATTGATCTAACCTTGACGCACCACTACCCAATGAGCCATTCTATCATTTCTCTCTCTTACAAAATGAGGAGATAAATTGTCAGATCAAAGAACGGATCCAAAATGGGCACATTTGATGCAACTCATCACCATGTCAAATCCCAATCATGCTTTTGTATAAGAAAGATGATACATGATGACTCTGCATCAATTATTGGGCCTTAAATAAAATAACAGTCAAGAACTGGTACCCAATTCCCTAAATTGATGATCTACTTGATTAGATAAAGGGGGGGAAAAACTTCAATAAGATTGGTTTGAATTTTTTCTACCATAAGGTCCCAATAGAGAAGATAGATATATGGAAAAGTTCCTATAAGTACAAAATTATTTTTGAATGGTTTGTCATGCCCTTTGGTTTGACAAATTCTCCAACAACTTTCATGAGAATCATGGATGATATCTTGCGGTATTTCACCAATTATTTTTTGGAGGTGTATCTCGATGGAATCCTCATGTACAAAAAGAATTGTGTGGAATAGTTGCAGCATATTCAACAGGTTTTGCATACTCTATGACAACACAAGATATATGAAAATTTGGAAAAATGCTCCTTTGGAATGGGCATGGTCTAGTACCTATAATACATTTTTTATGAGCATGGGGTGCATTTGGATCTAGCCAATATTCAGGTCATTCAATATTGTTCAACCCTAAACACACTTACTAAGATTCAGATCTTTTTAGGCCTTTCCAATTTCTACCATAGGCTCATGTTGAGATTCTCCCATATTGCATGGTGTTAGAGTATGAATTAATGTGCTTATTTTACCATTGAAAATATCACTATTGACACCCAAACCTAGGCCGAAGCCACCGTACAAGCACCTTGACCTTGACAAAGAGAAGTATCCTGGCAGCAATCCAATAGCCAAGCAAAGCTAATGCACCAAGCAAGAAGTAACCAAAGATGATCAGAGAGTCCCACCCAAAATTGGCGCAACACCTTCCCCAGGACTTGCACACAACACTGCCAAACTGTAGTGATCAAAGGTGACTTCTGGAATTCTGAGAGTGTGCCAAATGAGATACTGGCACCCTATATTTATAATATTCTTATAAGACTTGCCAAGGACAACTTCTCTCTCTAGGTACTAATTAATTCATATTAATTATCTCTCTTCTTCTCACATCTCATTTAGGGTTACATTCATTTCTTTTCTTTCTTCCAGAACATTCTAATCTTGTCAAAGGTCACAATAGAGGTGCGTACCTCCTGAAGCTACCATAATATCAACACTCCCTCCTGGCTATGGAGGTATGGTCTTGAGCACAAACATACCATTAAACTGGTAGCATCACGAGCACCATCATTATTATCCAACTGGATAATCTCCATGACAACATGTATAGTATCAATTGATATAACACAATTGTGTTTATCCATGGCAGTACACAACTAATCAAACCATGACACATAGTCACAAACAATGGAGCATATCAACCACAGTAGAACATCTCTATTGTTTGGAGATAGGAAGTCTCCATAACAATCATCTGATATCAACCTGCACAGAAAATATTGTTAAAAATAAGTGGAATCATATGGGACAATATTTCACTCACATATGATATATCTTGAAGAATATATTCCCTTAGAGTAGAACATCAATGATGGGCTATATAGATTATTCTTCTCAAACAAGGAAGAATGATTGTTTTGATTTTTGAGACTGAACCATTCCTCACCCCAGGCCATTACTCTGAGAGAATGAATATGCCTTAAGAATGAATATGCCTAGAGAGAATGAATACGCCTTAAGGAATACATGTCCCTAATTGTTGATCCTAGACCATTCCCCACCCTAGGCCAATCCTCCAACAGTAAACAAAGTGAAACCCAGAGAGAATGAATCCACCCTAAGGAATGACTGTATGGACCATTTCCCCTATTAACCACAAGCGGAAACGATTGTCTTGTACCAACCTCAAAAATGGACCATTCCACATGCTAACCGCAATGAGAAATAGTTTTTCGACGAGGAGGGACAATAAACAATGGGAAGTCGTTTTCTATGGTACATAAACAATATGGACCATTTTTCAAACTGGAAAATGTCTGTCCGTCAGAAATATCAATCCACTTTTTGAACAGGAAAGAATATGCCCAAGATGGACTATTTTTCAATCTTGAAAATGAATGTCCTGAATAATGTGTCGGTGCTCCCTCCCAACCTAGAGAGTCATTTCTTCCTTTTCATCTAAGGGAGTTATTTCCATCATTAACATATTCTCTTGAAAATATGAAAACTTTATTCTAGATAGAGGCTTTGTCAGGATGTATGTTGTTTGCTCATCTGTGGGGATATACTTGAGCTTTACCTATCATCCCTAGAATTTATCTCGAATAAAGTAGTATTTGATCTCAATATTTTTCTACCTTTCATGAAGCATGAGATGTTTTTATAATCTTATAAAACTCTGATTATCACAATGTACTATGGTCAAATCTGGAATCTGGTCAAATAAATTGGAGATCAACTTCCTTAGCCATATTTCTTGTGTGCATGCTTCACATGTTGCGATATATTATTCTTCTGTTGTGTTGAGTGTGACAGACTTTTTTTTCCTATTGCTCCAAGATATCATAGTGGAGCCCAAGCTCAAATACATTCCTAAAATACTCCTTCTATATTTTGTACTTCCTGCGTGAATCCATGAAGATGTATATCATTAGATGTGGTATATATTATGCCATAGTTTATTATCCCCCAAATATATCTTAAGATATGATTTGCATCTATCAAATGCTCATGTCTTGGTTCCACCTGGAACTGACTTCATGTATTCACGGCAAAGCAAATGTCTGGTCAAGTATTTACCAAATACATCAATGACCCTATTAATAGTCGATATAGTGATGGATCTACTGGATCAAAATATGGATCTTTCACTTTTATTATATTCGTATTCATAGGAATGTCCATGGATTTACAATCCATCATTCGAAACTTTTGAAGGATCTTTATTGCATACTTTCCTTGTCCAAGGAATACTTCACCACACTTTTTCCATACCTCTAGTCTCAAGTAATAATGCATGAGACCTAGATCTTTCATATCAAATTTAGAAGCTAGTTCCTTCTTTCATTGGATGATGAGAGACTCTTCACCTATTATGAATAGATCGTCAACATATAATAGTATAATTACAGGTGCATTGTCCACAAATTTGTAGTAAAGGTTTGGATCTGCGTGACTCTTGGAGAAACCAAGTCTCGTTAGATAGTTGTCCATTCTGGCATACAAATCCTTAGGATCTTTCTTGAGTCCATATAGGGATTTTTTTAATCTTCAAACGTGAGTGTCTATGGAATGTACCTCAAACCCTTGAGGTTGTTCAATATATACTTCTTCTTCGATTTCTCCATTGAGGAAAGTTGTCTTTACATCCATCTGATGTAAGTTCCATCCCATGGAGGCGACAAAAGATATGATAGCTTTAATGTAAGTATATCTAACAACTGGAGCAAAGGTTTCATCATAATCTTCTCCCTCCTTATGGGAGAACCCTCTAGCTATGAATCTTGCTTTATATTTATCCACGCTTTCGCCTGCTGCATGTTTGATATTATATACCCATTTTGAAGTTACCACTGATTTTTCTTTAGGTCTTGGTACGATTTCCCATACATCATTTTTCATAATGGATTGGTGTTCTTCCATCATAGCTTCTTTCCATTGTCCCTTTTAAACTACTTATTCAAATGTTGTAGGTTCTTCATATAGAATCTTTGTGATATATGTTGCATAACTTGAGAATCTTTTAGGATTTTTACTTTTTCTGAATGTCCCTTTTTGAACCTGGAGTTCCTCTGGGTATTGTAAGGTAGATTCAAGGTAATATGGTTGTTTATTGGTCTTAGGTACGATATCTAAAAAAATGGCTTAACATGGTTTCATAAGATGATCAGGTTGTTCCTTTTCATCATTATGGTTTTATGTTCTTTCTTCAATAGATTCTTTAATCTCTTCTTCCTCTATAGTTTCTTCTGTGGATTTCTTGAAAGCCATATTTTCATTGAATGTTACATCTCTGCTAACTTCAATATTATGTTGTTCTATAATATAGATTCTATAAGCCTTGGATGAATATCTATATCCCATGAATATCCCTTTCTTTCTCCGAGGGTTCTATTTTGTTCCTTTTATCCTTGGGAATGTGAGAGTAAACATGACATCCAAATATTCTTAGGTTTTCAACATTAGGTTTCTTACCTGAGAAGGATTCTTTTGGAGTCATGTCCTTCAATATGTGGTGAGGAGTTCATTTATGCACATATATTGCAGTCATGGATGCTTCTCCCCATAAGAACATGGATAGACCTTGATCATTTAGTATTTCTTTTACGGTTTCTTCGATAGATCTATTCTTTCTTTTTTCTACTCCATTTTGTTGGGGGTTATGAGGATCAGTTAGCTCCCTCCTTGTCCCTATCAATTTGCAGAATGCAACGAATTCTATTGATGTGTATTCTCCTCCATTATCTGTTCTTAAGGTCTTGATCTTCTTGTTCGTGAGGTTTTCTATTTCTGCTTTGAATTCTTGAAACTTGTTGAATACTTCGTCTTTTGTCTTCAGTAGATATAAGAAAGTCTTTGTTGAATAATCATCTATGAATATTACGTAGTAAATATATCCTCCTAGAGATCTAACTGGAATTGGACTGCAAACATCTGAGTGTATTAGATCTAGAATCTCCTTATATCATTATTACTGCTTGGAAATGGTTTCTTGATATTCTTTCGAGGAGCACAACCTTTGAAAATTCCTTCATGTGTAGACTGCAATTAGGGTATTCCTTCAACCATATTTCTGAGAAAAGGTAATGCTTGATAACTAATATGATCATACCTTCTATGCCAAAGTTCATTTGAATTGACCTCATCATGTACGAGAGCTTCTTCATTTTGTTCTAGTAATCTATACATATTTCCTGCATGACTTCCATTAACCCTAGTATTCTCTATGCTAGAGTATTGATTTCATGATAATACTTTTCCATCCACAAAAGCTATTATATTTCCTTTTTCTTCTAGAAAAGATATGGAAACAAGATTATTTTCTAAACTAGGTACATATAAAACATTTTTTAACTGAACATTGTTACATGTTTTCAACTGGATGGAGGCTTGTCCAAATCCTTCCATTGGGTAACTGATTTTGTCTCCAATCTCTACCATGTACAAGGTCTTCTTCTCATTCAGGTTTGAGATTCTAGCTTGATCTCCGGTCATGTGCCTAGAAGCTCCACTATCGATTATCCACATGTCATCTTCAATCGTTCCAATGAGTGTTGAGTAGTGTAGAAGACTCATCATTTCACTCATGTCTTCGGTTGACTCGTAAATGGTTATGCTTTGATCCAAAACTTCAACTCTGACATTTATTTCTTCTAAGAGAGCCAAAAGGTGTGATAAAATAGGGCACATTTGAATATCTTCTCTTTGAGCGAGATGCTCCATCACAAGGTGTCAGATCTAAGATTTAGGGTTTCTGCAACTGCTTGTGCTAGTAACCATAGCGATAGTGTCTTGGAAGCTACTCCTGCTAGTAACCCTAGTGGAAGTTCCTCAGTGAGCTCAATATCCTGATCGCTATGTTTCCTTCAAACAGTTAGACTGAATAAAGGAGGTGTGGGCCCATAACCTGTTAGAACATGAATGAATCTGCTCGTTTTACCATTGAGAATATCACTATTGTCACCCAAACATAGGCCAAAGCCACCCTATGAGAACCTTTACCTTGACAAAGAGAAGAATCCTGGTAGAAATCCAATAGCCAAGCAAGGCTAATGCACCAAGCAAGAAGTAACCAAACCTGATCAGAGAGTCCCACCCAAAACTAGCACAACACCTTCCCTAGGACTTGCGCACAAGACTTCCAAACTACAATGCGCACAAGTGAGTTTTGAAATTCTGAGAGTGTTCCAAATGAGAGACTGGTGCCCCACATTTATAGTATTCTTGGAAGACTTGCCTGGGCCGAATTCTCTCTCTGGGTACTAATTAACTCATATTAATTATCTCTCCTTAGTCGACATCTCATTTAGGGTTACTTTCATTTCTTTTCTTTCTTATGAAACATTCTAATCTTGTCAAAGTTCACAACTGAGGATCATACCTCTTGAAGCTACCATAATATAAACACATGGGCCCTCAACCAAGTAACCAGGGGTTGTATGGGGCCTGTCAATACAACAATCATTTGATGATTTGAAGCAATGCTTCTACTCAACCCCAATGATCTCATTACTCGACCTGCAACAACTCTTTGAGATCGACACAAATGCTTCAGACTATGCTATGGGCGTAGTCCCCACCCAACACGAACACATTGTGGCATATCATATTTAGACAATATCAAATATTGTTTGTAAGCACCGTAATTATGACAAAGAAATGCACTCCATTATGAAATCTTACTGCTAGTGGAGAAATTACATTCTCGGGAAGGGTACAATCATCCACACCGATCATAAGCCATTGTGGTTCATGCATACACAAGGAAAATTATAGAATGACCACCATCAGAAGTGGGCTACATACCTTTAGTAAATCCATCTCAACATCAAGTATAAGACAAGAATCACAGACCGCATCAGTGATTTCCTCAACCACCCTCCATTTGCATCACTCACAATGGTGCTAAAATCCTATGGCCATGAGACCTATGTATGGCCCTAATTCTATGAGAGAGATAGTGACTTCACTGCCACCTACCAGATGTTGAGAAAAAACATGGTTGTCACTAATTTCCATCTTCTGGATAGGTTTTTGTTCCATCTAGGCCATCTCCATGTTCCATCAAGTGAGTGAGCAAAGCTAATTTGGGAATCCCACTAGAGTTGGGTGGCAGGACACTTCATCATAGAAATGACAATGAAAATTTTGCAGCAAGACTTATATTGGTCGAAACTTTGACACGATGTCAGCAAGTATATCATCTCCTTCACTGCCTATGTCATTTCCAAACTGACCATTAATAAAAAGGTCATGTACACCCCTCTGTGTACTCCTGAAATTCCCTGGGAATCCATCTCGATAGACTACATGTCAGGCCTTTCATCAACCAAGCGGGGAAATGATTTTGTTTTTGTGGTGGTTGAACGTTTTTCTAAAATGGTGATTTTGGACGCTTGCAAGAAGAGCATCATTACAGAGTCCACTGCATGCTCTCCTTCGAATGAGTGTGGATACATTTTGTGATTACATAAACCATCATCTCAGATCCAGACAACCAATTCCTCAACACATTCAGTTTAAACCTCTTGTCACTCCTGGAAACCAAGCTCACGAAATATGCTACCATCCACCCCCAGACAAATGGCCAAACAAAGGTCATATAACGGATTATCATTTATATCCCACGCATGTAAAATTCCAAGCATCCCTACACATGGGATGAGAATCTTCCCTATGTTGATCAAAACTACAGTAGAGCGATACATAACTCAACCAACTACAACCCCTTTCAAGTGGAGTTGATATTTCAACCATCAGGTCCCATGGTTGTTGTGCTACCACTTGAGAACACCTAGGAAGACTCGTCACATGCTAAAACCGAAGCCAACAAAGCTACCTGATTCATTGAGCGGATCTAGCACATCCGCAAACAGTTTCAAGCTATCTTACAGAAGTCTAATGCCAAGCGCAAGAGGCGCCATGATCAACACCAGGTCCCACACAAGTTTAAGGTGGGAGGTAAACTTTAGTTTCACTTCTAGAAAGAACACTTTATGGGGCCCCATAGGAACCTTCGTCCACTCCACTATGGACCTTACACCATCACCAAGGTCGTGGAAGACAATTCTTTTGAGCTCAACATTCCCCTCTTCCTTGGATTTCACCCAGTAATTAATGTTGACCTCCTTGAGGCATGTTTTACACCATTTTTGGACACCTCAGAGATAGTAGAACAGTTGAAACCAATAGATCTCAACCCTGACTACATGGAAAAAAAATCCACTGATAATATCATGGTGATATAGTTCAAGGGCACTCGCAAACAAAAGATCCATCTTTAGCTGGTTCTCAAGGTAGGGCAGCTCCTACAACAAGGCAAGTGGCTCACCTGAGACCAAATTCAACACAATTTTCCTCATCTAATGGGGCAACTCAATGTAATGGAGACCATTGGTTCCTAAGGAAGGAGGATTGATCCAGGTGGATATCGACAGCCAACCACCTCTTCTAGATGGATTACATACAATTTTCATCTTCGTAGTTACAATTTTCATCTTGGAAATGTGTTTCTATATTTTCAAGTCCCAAACTTCTCATGCCATTTTGAGTCCCTAAATGATGTTTCTTTGGAATTTTGAGGGGCTAGGCATTAAAAACAACACACCCTCAACCGTGACAGAAGTTGCACTTCTCAGATAGACCTTTTCGACTGGGTATCAAATGGCCCAAACAAAGATCATATACAAAAGTTATGACTACAAGAAGTTGATGTACCAACTTACCCCAACGGGGCCCAGATGAATTTTGGCACTTCATCTCCTAGGGTTCGGTTTTAGTATGCCTAGGTTTTTGGCATTCATTTTTTCTATAAAAATTCTTTTGGAGCCTCATTGTACTCATGTTCTTGCAAATGAGCATAGCCATCACATCTCATAGATAAGCTGCCACCATTCTAGCAAGCTTGTTTCAGTCTGCATTTTACAGTTTCGACATATTTCTTTAATGAATAGAAGCCAAGTTTTATTGTATCTTTGTTATTGTTCATTATATCTCTATGTTAATAATATATATGTGTGTGTGTGTGTGTGTGTGTGTGTGTGTGTGTATTCATTTCATTTTTCTCATAAAATCTGGATGAAATTTGATTTGGTAAGCCATGAATTATAACACCCTACAAGGAATGTACACTTGACCTAGGTCAGGGTACAATTTGTATAGGAGAGGCTATGCACAATCATGACCTTTTCCCACTATGTCCCCAAAAATGTTCCAAAACTCGAGGAGGATGTCAATAGTCAATGCCCCATCAGAATGTAGATAAAAAATTTCCCAAAATATCCACTTTAATAAAATAAATTCAAATCACTAGCATACCTAGCCTCTAAGAAAACTACATACATGTTTGGTATAATTAATAGGTTGGAGCCCATACTAGATGCCCCCATAAGGACATAATAATAATGATGAAAATTCTATCAATATTGTACTTATTATGGCGTTTATTATAGATGATGCAACATTGATTGTGATTCATAATCTTAACTTGTGGTGTTTTATTTTAGGTCATATATTGGGTCCCAAGTGTCACAAAATACTCTAGCCTTACATATAAAACCTTTTCTATTTTTCTGTGCCATTTTCAAAGAGACCAAAAAAAAAAAATTGTTCATCCTTGTAACTAAAACCTTTATCATATGATTATTCGTTCAAATACTTATGAACCTTCTTCATTGATGCCTGTATACTATAAACCATCTTCATCCAGTACTAGAGCTTCCTTGGATAGCAAGTCCACTTCATTGTTAAAAAATATGTAAGTGTGTTGAGATTTAGTCAACTAAAACTTTTGACTCTCCCACCAACTCTGTAAGTCCAAGTCTGAAGAGAGGCCACCTAAAGAGTGTTATCATTTTTAAAACAATCAATAGTAACTTTTGAGTCTCCCACCAACTTTAATCTTGTGATCATTTTATAGCAATAAAAAAATAAAATACACCATAAAGAAAGTAGTTGTCCCCTAGTGTTGGTCCTTTTACTGCAATTCATCTTCATTCTGAAAGTGCCTTCTATATGAAATTTTAAAATAGCTCTGACCCCACATTTAGATCCCATATCTTTAAATTAAATCTACATTTCACAAAAAGATGAAGAATATTTTCTTCAGCATCCCCAAAGAGAACACACCTGTTAGGCCCATTGACGCCTCTTTTGATCAGATTCTCTGTAATGATCCCAAGCCAATTTTTTCACTTGGAATCACTAACTACCTCTGATTTGTTGATGTGCAGGTGTTTATTGAGTTATTAAGTGCAATTATACCAGATTCATCCAACACATGAAGATCATAACACATTTAAGATATAGAACATAAGCATAAATCTAACCCTTATTATAGAAGCATGAATCAGATACAATAGAATGAGCAGATCTGGAATAATCCTCGGATGGATCCAATGCAAGACAAGTATGAGCTGCTACAAAATTCTCCCGCTGATATAGAAAAGCCTCCCAAAGGCTGAATAATATAAGAAGATTAATATATGCAAATATGAATGCCAATTCCCCTAGCTGGAGAATGCCATGTTCTAATAGACGACTGAAACCCTCAATAAATCGGCCCAACTAAAGGAAGACTCTGAACGAGTCCAAATTCGGCCAGATGATAGATCGGGATGATAGGATTGATTGGCTAGATCAAACCCTTCTCTTCAGGATGGTGCGCCCTTGCTGAAAACTCCAAAAACATTATGGCCCTGTTATCTTCTGAAGCGTTAGGAAGAGATATGCTGAGAATATAATGGTGTGGAGGAATCTTTCATCCCCGAGACCAAGCTATGGAACAAGGTGAGTGGATGTTTCACCACTGAGTTTCTCACATGGGTTTGTACAAAAAAAAACCCAAATTGAATGCTCAAGAGAAATAACAAGCAATATGCCAAATCTAGAATGAATAATAGGTGCACCCTAGCCTCTTACTTATACCTTTCCTTCTAATCCTCTGTTGAGTTAGGTTAACTCCTAGGGTTAACTTATATTCTTTAGTTGAGTTATATTTTCCTCCTTTTATCCTTTTTATTTCTCAAGTCAACTTAAAAATACAACTTCAATCTAGTTGACCCTTCCCCTCAGTGTGAGACTATGACCTAGTGGGGGTACCCAGGCCACTGAGTCTCCTCATCACCTCCCTAAGAGGTAGGGGACATTACATTCTCCAAGGTAAGTATTCTTTGTTTGAGAATAAGGCAAATAAAAAGTTTAACTTTAAGTGGGAGCTACCAACTCTAAATATCTACAAAACATACATTTTCCCCCCCACCACATTCTCCAATAATTGAACTTCACATTCTTATTTTGCACTAACATGTACATCCTTTGTGTACCATGACCAGATTAGGATATATTTATCATTATTCAATTCAAAACCTGACCTTATTATCCCCTTTAAAAAATAATTAAATTACTCTTTTAGTACCCCATCCAGCCCCAACAAATCATCATTCTTCCATCTAGTATGACATGTGTTTTCCATGTTGCATGTCCCTGCTTGTGCCATAAATTTAATACCTTTTTCCTTCAAAACGGAAATAAGATTCTCGAAGAGCTTATAGTAAGTATGTGATCCAATCAATGGATCTACTCCAATTCTAATATCTTCTCCATTACCAGGTTTCCACACCAGCCAATCCGATAGGATATCGAAAGAAAAGGCTAGAGCTTGCCAAATATTTGATGCACCAGTCTAGCTTTTCTTACCTTCTCTGAACCACTCAATAATATATTTCTTCTTAATTTATTTTTTAAAGATTACTTCATGCCGCAATCCAAGTATCATAAGGCATCTTCACATATTTTTTCCCGCTAAGGCTTTCCCAAGTGAAAAGATATTTTTCATGCCCCATACACCATCTTTTTTATGCAATGCTATATTTGTATTCCTTCTATTAGTTTTTTTCCGGACCATAAAAAACTAAACATTCTCTTTTTGATATTGTTGAGAGTACTTTTAGGATTTTTTTCCATAGAAAGACAATACACAGGAATGTTTTCAAGTACAAATTTTACAAGAGTCATCCTTCCCTCTAGAGTTAGCCATTTTTGGCTCTCGTTTGATATTCTTTTTTCAAAAAAAATTTCCAGCCAGTTCTAATTGGTCTTACTATAACAATTGGGCTTTAAAAAGAAACCAAGATACTTAAAGACAACTTCTATTAGCGTTACCTCAAAGGCCAAGATTCCCTTCAACACTACTATATCCTCAGCTTTCCATCCTACTTCAAGAAATAATATTTTTGTGCGATAAAATCCATCCTCGTTGCCTTGCAAAACAAATCCATCACTTCCTTAAAGGATTCCCATTCTGAAAAGTCCCCACTTCAAAATAGTATAACATCATCCACAAATATCAAGTAGGTAATATTTATTCCTCCTGCCACAACTATTCTTTCAATGTTATTTTCCATAAATTGTTCCTAAATAGCTCTACTAATTCCTTTAATCACCAACAAGAAAAGTAAAAGGGATAAGGGGCATCCTTGCCTTAATCCCCAATTACTTTTAAAGAAGCTAGTGGGCCTGCCATTTATCTTCACATCCAAATTTGTAGAAGTCACACACCCTAGTATATAGTTTGTAGCTTCAATGATTAAAACCACCTGGAGAAACACAAGTCTTAGAAACCCCCAATCCACACGGTCATAGGCCTTGATCTGATCCATTTTATGAAACAAAGTATTATAATTTTTTACTTTGATACTATGTAAAATTTCCTGAATTATACCAATAGCATATGTGATTTATATTCCCTCAAGGAAGCCAAATTGTTTCTTTGAGATTCCTACAAATAGACTAGATTTTATTCTAGCAGCAATAATCTTAGTAATGATCTCAAATACCAAATTGCACAAGGCAATAGGTCTAAATCGCCCAAAGGAGTTTTGTTTCTCACTCTTTGGTATGAGAGAAAGAAAGGTTGCATTCAAAGCACCAATAACCTTACCTTTCTTCTTGGTCTCTTCAACCATGTCCAAAATATCGTTGCCCACAAGATCAAAAAATGCCTGAAAAAATTCCATAATCCATCCATCCGGTCCGAGGCTTTTTGAGGAACTAAAGACTTTAAGAGTTGACTGAATTTCTGCCAAAGTTATATGATAAGCCACTTTGCATCCTTCTTCCTCAAAAACCATTATGGGGTAATCCTTAATACATCTAACTGATCAATAATAATAAGATTTTCCTATGCCTTAAAATTACTCTGGAAAAAACCAACAACTTCCTTGTGTAATTCATATTCCGAGTTATCACAAAACCATCATCCTTTGTGATATCCCAAATCGAATTTATGAGTTTTATGGAATTTTTAAATGCATGAAAAAACTTAGTGTTTCTATCTCCAGAGGCCAACCAATTTAATGGGATCTTCTGCCTCCATGTCTCTTCTTGTCTCAAAGTAACAATCTCCTTTGTTCTCTTGCTAGTACCAACGCCCTGTATGCCTCCTCCTCAAAACCCTCTGGGTGATTTGTACAGAAAGTATCCAAATCCCTTTAGATCTTAACCAATTCTTCCTTTGTTGCCACTTTTTTCTTTCTTTCCCAATTTATTACCAAAGACTCGAGTGCCTTTAACGTTTTTACCATACCATCCATAGGAGTTAAAATATCATTCCCCCCAACTTGTTCTCACTAAATTTACAAAATCTTGATCATAAGCCAAACATAATTGAATTTAAATGGCTACTCATTATGTCCTATATCTTTTTCAAGATGAAGAATAATCGACATATGATCCTATATTTTAGTATTACATACCCATCATCTCTACCTTAGCCCTCGCATCACTAGATCCGCGGAGATAAAAAATCGATCCAATCTCTTTGCAATATAGTTTTCTCCACTTCTACCATTGCGCCAGGTAGGGAGTACTTTGAGAGGCTCAACATCCACCAAACTCTCAACTTGAAACAACTGATTAAAAAAGTGTTGCAATCGGTTCTAGGATGGGCTCCCCATACTTCTCTGCTCTCTCGGCATAAGGATCATAGGAATTTATCACTTTCAAGTTTTTATTTATATCTTTCACAAATCCCTCGAGCAATATCCCTGCAAAAAAAATTGAAATCAGCCTTTATTGGGTTCCAAGCAGTCAACATACCACCAAAGAGCCCTAAAGAATCTACACCACAAAAATTCCAAGTTGAAAGGAGCTTCGCAAATAGTTCATCCGTTTTTTCTAAGACCATAGTCTCTTGTATAAGGAGGGTTTTTCAGACTCAATAAACATTTTGAGGACTAATAATTTTGAGTTGCCCCCCACTCCCCTAACATTCAAGGTAACAATTATCATTTTTAACCCTAGATAGGGCGTTTGTGCAATAAGCGCCCTAGGACCTTCACTCATTACACCACTAGAAGAAGCACAATTTTCTTAAAAAATTATCCTTAATACCTTAAATGTCGGCTTAAGTTTTGAAATCATAATTGTAAGCCATCACAAATTGATTTGATTTTCCTCGTGAAATTGATTTGATTTTCAGGTTCGAAGAACATCTTACCATTCTTCCTTTGTCAGCCATTGAGGTGTTGTTGTCAAGTAATGAATTGCGAGTTGAATCAGAAGATGCATTATTTGATTTTGTTATAAAATGGGCCTGAAACCATTATACCAGTATTGAAGAAAGGAGAGAAGTTTTGAGCAACAGGCTATGCCAGTTAATACGTTTTCCAAATATGAGCCATCACAAACTCAATGATATTGTTTCTTACAAAAGATGTAATCAAAGGTATTACACGCATCTCCCAGTTACTGTCGTGGAGTTTGATACCCCAATTCGGGAGTGCACGGTGTTTTGGAACATAGATAAAGCTCAGCAAATGCCCCTGTACAGTCAACATTTCCGATTTGGTGGTGCAAAATTTCAATTTCGGTGCTCGACAGCTAAGGATTGGCGTTATTGATCATGACGACGAGGAAAGGCTCGACAGCGATATAGAAGCCGAATTGTCTATCCGAAAGTTGCCCTTGTGTGACTTTCGACGTTGCACCGGTAATAACTGGCCACTCCGGCATCTTACCCTAGAATGGGTCTACTTGCCTGTATTTTTTGACATCCTTGACTTGGATGACATTATGCATTTCCGGTTACGGCTGACATTGAGGAAAGTTTTCGGTTCAGAGGAAAAGGAGCTATTAGCTTTCGCAGTTATATATATCTATATATTTATTGCATAGGCAAGAATTTTGAATTGGGCTTGATTTAATATTATTAGTGTTTGCAATTTCATATACACTGCAGTTTGGTATGTGTATAATATATTATATTTAGAATTTTTTTGCATTCTTCAATATATTATGTATTTTATAGTGATTTTAATATTAAAAATAATTTCATTTGAATAATATTATTATTAAGAAATTTATTTACTTTTTTATTAATTTGGCGTTTTGCTAGTCTTGACCTTAAAAATAGATTATAATGCAATAAGTGGGTCTAATAGTTAGAAACACATGTTTCCTCCTTAGGTAGGTCAAATATGAAGGTGTTAGCTTTGTTGTGACTTTAAAAATATATTATTGTTATTATTATTATATACAATATTTCAATATCCACTTTAATTAAATTATAGAGAAATAAAATAATTGAATGTTTAAAAATTATTATTCCCTCATGTGCTTTTTTTTTATGTGTAATCACTCCAATCTTTAATATCAACTTACAGGTGGCCATAATTAAAACACGATGTCCATTTTAATTAAAATATTTGAATATCAACTTTATATAGAGAGATGGATAATTACTTTAATGCTTAATATTCCCTTGAAATGTGTCATAAATAAAATATAAGGATTGAATAGATGAAGACATTGTGGACCTATAAGGATGCAACAAAATCATTCAAATGTGGACAACATAATGATTAAGTCCTAAAATAATTATTTTGCATCACTCCAAGATGAAAATCATTAGAGATAAACTTCATTGATTATCCAAGGGAACCCCTCTATATTGGTAAGCTCTAATTAAATGAAAAAAATATTCAAAATGAGATGCCATGGTGCAATTGCACAACTGTACTAACGATATACTCAAATATCTAGACCCTCTTTTCCAGAGGATCTCCATAAATTTATCCATGATCATTCCAAGGTATTTGGAAATATGCCTAAGGTCCACTAAAAATATTACGGGGTAAATTTTGCCAATAAGAATAAAATTCCATAGAATAAAATTAGTTTACCTTAGAAATCACAAAAATATTATAGAAATTATATAAAATCCTTAGAAATTTGAATACTTTTAGAAAACTATTTCCAAACATTTTACATTTTTCATATTATGAACTAGTAAGATTAGCACAAGTTTTTACATTAAATATAAATTTCCATCCTTAAAATTATTCTTGCTAAGGGTCTTCCACCTACTAGATATCATAACCATGTTATTCATTTGTAAACAAGAATTGTACCATCTAAAATTAGGCCTTACACATATCCATATGCACAAAATAGTGAGATTGTGTGTATAATTCAAGAAATTTTTGAGGCCAACATCATTCAATGTAGCCAAAGTGTTTCATATTCATCAATAGTGATGGTTCAAAAGAGGTTCATGTAATATGTGTCCAAATTATAGACATATCAATACCATTAAATATAAGTTTCTTATTCCTAGCTTTGATGAATTATTAGATAAATTTCAAGGTGCAATTTTTTTTTCCAAATTGTACCTCCATTCTGGATATTACCAAATGAGAAACATGAAAGAATGTATAAAAGAAACAACATTTTAGCTAATGAGAAGCTAATGATAATTTTTTGGTGATGAATTTTAGCTTTACTAATTATTGAGTAAAGCTAAAACTCAACATGTTGACATAGTCTTAAAATTATTGGAATATCAACCACTATATGTGAAATATTCCAAGTGTGCCTTGAGTTTGAATAAGTGTATTATTTGCATTATATTGTATCTCATGAAGGTTTCAATGTGTATATTGAAACATTTTATTTATATTTCAAACTTGTATCTAATTATCAAGGTATGTATTTACTTTTTTTTTTTTTTTCCAAGCTATTTCGGTGTTTGTTTCCTAACAGGAAATGTCGCCACATCAACATGAGAGGATTAGCTTAGGCATAATTCCTAATTATACATCACACCATTTCGAATATGGATCCTTCATATTTTCTCCCAACTATTGTAACATCCCCACTATAATCCTCATTTTAATTAATGCATATTATATATATATGAATATGGCTATGGAAAAACAATGTAATATGTGAATTTTATTTCTAATTTTAATAAATATAATGTGATACCAATTGTTGGGGATATGGGAAGATATGGGGGCTGACTTATCCATAAGAAAGGGGAATTTCTAGGAGTGTCTAAGTGGGGTCCAAGGAGGAAATTAATTTTGGGAAAACCTCCTATTTTCTGGTTGAGTGTATGAGAGCGCAATCAATGAATACATGTCACAAGGTAGGTGTAGAGGTCACATCCATAGTTATTGGGAGAATGGGGTTTCAGTACAATCAACATTAGGCATAGTGAGAAGTCAACTGCCTTGGAAAAATAGAGGAAATTGGTATGGGGGAGAATAAACAATTTTTCACATGGAGTTTTTCAATGAACAACAAGGGAGAGAAATGAAAAACAGAACTAGAGCTACACCAAGACAGATGGGAAATTTATGGAGCATGTTGGCGAATGTTTGGAGCACTCTGGACCTAAGGATTGAAGAGAGAGGTTGTTAGGATTAAAGCGTAACACTTGGGTGAGGTGCATTGGAACACCAATTTCTTGTTATTGTATTTCCTATTCGTTTTCCTTGTTACTAAGTTCCCTTGAGTTTGCAGTAGTGAGATTCGTGTTTATCTGTGTACCCCGACAAATGACTGGAACACCTAATAGAATGAGATAAGTGAAGGGTTACATTCCTTGGGCTGGGAAGGTCAAGGGGAAGAGATATGGAGGAAATTAGCGATAGTTGTAGGATAATACCAATGGGTTGTGGGGTTTTGAGATGTGATTTGACTATGAGAGGAACCCTTCTCTTGTTTATTCCTAGCGCCAACTCTAAGGTGACTTTTTGTTGAGATTTGGAACAACAATTATATGGCTGGGTGGAATGTCCTTCCCAGGTATTTGGCTGCACAAACATTTTTAAAAACATAATTGTGTATCTATTATTGAGTTTTCTTATGAGTCTTATGGATATGAGAATGTTTTTATATGCTATTTTATATTATTTATTAGCTTAATTCATGTTCATTTAGAATTTTGTAGATGAATTTAATTATGGGTATCAGAATTTACTTAAACATGTTTAATTTGTATTTGGTAAGCTACGAGAAATGAACTAGGAAGAAACAAATCGACTTTATGAGTATTTTCCGCAAGTAATTGACGGCAACCGCACTCTCAGCAGGCGGTCACTCCACCAGGACCTTCTCACTCCACGGCCCGAAGAGTCGATGCTCTTCCAACTCCTCCTCGGGAGTTCTATCGCCCACAGTCTTCTCGGGAACCCTCCCTTTCGGAACT
>ML825463.1:26525-56347 GCA_009831015.1 Picea engelmannii | reverse complement strand
ATGGGCGAATCTGTGTGGGTCCCTTGAAATGCCAAAAGGTTCTACGCCATAGATATGAGAAAGGTTTTACCATTGGATCTCACATGGATGTGGACGCATGGGTGTGTACCACGTGCCAGTTGACCGAAAAGAAAAGAGAGAGTAGTGGACCTAATGACGTCACTGAAGGTGATGTTGACCCTCTTGAATGTGCCACATGCCACCATTATTCTGGACGACAACTGTGTTATGTGAGCCCGGAGGGTAAAGTAAATAAAGATTTCGAAAGTTCGAGGGTTGGAAAGGAAAGAAATTCTGGAAGCATCAAGGACCGAAACCCTGAAACCGAAAGTCCCAAAATCTTCAAAGATGGAAGAACCGTAGTGGATTTTAAGGGTGGCAGCTATGTTGTGGGACCGGAAAGTAAGGAAACAAAATTTTTGGAATTCGGGGATTGAAGTTACAAGAGGTTGGGAGTCACTGCATTATGAACTCCCGGGTACTGAAGACCCCAAAACCCAGAGTGCTGAAGTTTTGAAAATGAGTACGAGAGTCTCGGGGACCGAGACCTCAAAACCTGAAGTCCTAAAATTTACAAAACCGAGCAGAGCTTGGAAAATTCATGAAATTTAAACATTTTCTTAAATTGGATTGTTTATGAATGATGAAGGAATTGTCAACAAATGAAGGTATGACAAATTCTCGTTATCTGGACGTGTGTTGCAGAAGCTTAGCAAGTGCTAGATATGAATAGGGTTATCATTGAGATTAGAGAATGGAAGAGGTGCAGATTGCCTACAATTCGGAGAACGAAAAAGAAGGAAGGAATGTCAACTTGGGAGTTCAAGGATCAAACTTGGGAGTTCAAGAGATGGATAAGGAAGGACATCTGATGAAACGCATTAGAAGATTGCATAAATATGCCCAGGCACATCGTGCCGATAGCCAAAATCTCATGAGGGTCAGGGATTAGCAGGGTGAATTCAACTTAAAGGTGTTGAAGAGCCTGGAAATAATAGAAAGGAAATTAGAAAAGGAGAGTGACACAAGCAAAATAGGGAGTCGCAGGACCCCTGAGAGAAAAATAATATTGAGGAGTGGTAGCAAACATCGTCGTCGCTCCCCAAAGCATTCCAGTAGGGAAGCACACAGTAGTTCAAGCCCATCTCCTATCGAAAAACACCGAAGATCTGGAGTGGATGAATTGAAAGGGGAAATGAACACGATGAAGCCTCCAACATTCGATGGAGAACATAAGGAGGAAGATGCCAAAACATGGTTGCTTGGCATAAGGAAATATTTCCAACTACAGAATTATTCCTCTCATGTAGAAGGAAGGATTGTGATGTATCAACTAAAAGGAAAGCATCCATGTGGTGGGATCAGTTTGTGCAGTTGAAACACATCAGAGAGAAAGATGTCACTTGGAAGGAGTTTAAGGGGTATTTTGAGAAGAAATACCTGACTAAAAGATACTATGACAGAAAGATGAAGGAGTTCTTTGAACTCAAGATAGGCATCATGACCATTGATGAATACGAACGAAGGTTTTTGGAACTATTGAAGTATGTTCCATTCATCAAAGATGAGGCTTTCAAGATTCAGAGATATCTGAGTGGACTGCCACCTTCCATTAGTGACAAGATCTAGTATGATTATCCTAAGACTATGGAAGAAACAATAAGAAGGGAAAAATGCTTGTATGAACAACAAAGAGAAAGGCCTACTTTTTGGAAGTCTTGGGATGATCAGAAGAAGTTCAAGAAAGAGCAGACGCTAAAGGGAAATAATCCTCCCTTTTTCAGAAACAATCCTCAGGGAAAACCATCCTTTAGAGAGCTCGGGAAGGATGAAGTGGGTGAAAAAATGCCCAGACTGCCACCTATGGAGTGTTGGGGTTGTAAAGGAGACCATAGGTACCGAGACTACCCCCACAGAAAAGATAAAGTGAGAACCATCCACAATATTTAGCAAGCTAAAACAGTGGAGGATATGGGTAGCATAATGCCAAGGATCTATGAAGCCCTGGAAAACAAGCAAACATAATTTCAATCGCACATGATTGAAGTGGAAAGTATGATTAACAATCGACCATTTATTATTTTAATCGATTCAGGGGCTAGCCATAGTTATGTAGATCCTAGGGTGGTGGAAAGTTTGCATTTATCAAGAAGCAAACATGAAAAGTCTTGTTTAGTGAAGTTGGATACAAGAAGCAAGAGGAAAGTGCCTGAGTTGGTGAAGTCCTGTCCTGTAGACATGAAAGGACTGAGCACGAAGGCTTAATTGAATATTCTACCTTTAGGATCGTATGACTGTTTAATTGGAATGGACTGGTTGGACCAGCACCATGCCCTCCTGGACTATCATAACAAGAGTTTTACATTCCTGGATGAGGAGGGGAATAAGAAAATAGTCCAAGGGATTCCTAGAGCTGTGGCTATTAGAGAAATCTCAGCCATGCAGTTGAAGAAGTGCTACAGAAAAGGCTATCAATTATTTGCAGCCTGTGTGGAGGAGGCATCCAAAGATGAAGTCTCAAGGATTAGAGACCATGAGGTACTCACGGAGTTCAAAGACACATTTCATGAGGTACCTGGACTACCTTCGAAGAGAGACATCGATTTTTCTATAAATTTGATGCTTGGAGAAGCTCCAATGTCGAAAGCTCCTTATAGAATGAGTACGCCAGAGCTGAAAGAGTTGTAATTGCAGATTGAAGAGCTTCTGAAGAAGAGGTACATTCACCCCAACATGTCACCTTGGGGTGCCCCAGTCCTGTTCATGAAGAAGAAGGATGGGACATTGAGGTTGTGCATTGGTTTCTAGTAGTTGAACAAGGTAATTATCAAGAACAAGTATCCTCTACCGAGGATCAATGATCTTTTCCATCAGTTGAAGGGTGTGAAAATATTTTCGAAGATATATCTCAGATCAGGATATCACCAGGTAAGAATAAAGGATGAGGACATTAGCAATAATTCCTTTAGAATAGGGTATGGTCATTACGAGTTCAGAGTGGTGCCCTTTGGACTGTCAAACACACCTGTTGTTTTTATGTGCTTGATGAATGGTGTATTCAGGGACTATTTAGACAAGTTTCTCATAGTCTTCCTGGATGAAATCTTGGTGTATTCTAAGTCAGAGGAGGAGCATGAACAACACCTGAGACTGGTGCTGCAAGTGTTGAGAGGACACCAACTGTATGCCAAATTGAGCAAATGCTTATTTTACCAAAGGTAGATCCATTACTTGGGGCACATTATTTCAGAAGAAGGGATTGTTGTGGATACTAATAAGGTTGATGCCATCCGAGAATGGTCAGCACCAAGGAATGTGGTGGAATTCATATCCTTTATGGGTCTGGCGGGCTACTACAGAAGGTTTATCACAGGGTTCTCAAAGGTAGCTCACCCTATCACTTCCTTGCAAAGGAAGGATAAAATGTTTTAGTGGACTGAAGAGTGTGAGAAAATTTTCCAACGATTGAAGCAGTTGTTAACCAATGCTCCAATATTGAAAGTGATGAAGAAGGTCACAAGCATACTTAGACTGGGAAATAAAAATTTCTTCATTGGTTTGCAAAACTTGGAGGCTAAGAAAATAGTGCAAAAAGCCTAAGTCTATCATTTCAAATTTCTTCTTAAGTCTATTTTTCACATGTTTTATAAGTTTTGAGTCACTACCAGTAAGGATAAGGTCATCAACATAAAGGACAAGGATTATGATATGGATTCCTAATTTCTTTCTATATACATTAAGATTAGAATGGAATCTATAGAATCTAGTGATAATAAGAAGGTGGAAAACGTCGAAGATCACTCATAGGACGAAGAAGGCACAACCGCCAAATTAGGCTTGCAGGCCAAATAAGGCACAAAATCCAAATTAGGCTCACAAAACAAGATATTTTCATCAAATTTAACATCTCTTCTCATAATAATTTCATTACAATGTGTTTGAAGAAGTCTATAACCTTTGAAATCCTCAAAATAACCAAAACATATACACTTCTTACTTTTAGGTTGCAATGCTTTCCTTTTCTCATCAGGAATGTGAGCCCATGCTATACTTCCAAATACACTAAAGTGACTTACATCTGGTTTAATTTTAGTCCAAGCTTCGTCCAGTGTTATATTTTTAAGAGCCTTTGTGAAAGTGTGATTTACTATATAATTTTCATAGTTGATGGCTTCCACCCAATACTTTAGACTTAATCCCTTAGATTGGATCATATAATTAGTCATTTATTTTAATGTGTGGTTCTTTCTCTCAGCAACACCATTTTATTGTGGTGTATATGGAACAATGTGTTGCATTTGGATTCCCTGAGTAGTGCAACAACTTGTAAAATTATTGTTCACATATTTGCCTCCATTATCTGTTATTAACCTTTGAATTTAATGTCGAGATTGTTTTTCTACAAGGGCCTTGTAGGCCAAAACTTTGTCAAAAACTTTGCTCTTAAGTTTTAAGAAGTAAATCCATGTACATCTAGAAAAGTCATCAATGAAAGTTAAGAAACACTTTCACCTAGACAAATAAGGAGAAGAAAGTGGACAACACAAATCAGTGTGAACAATATTGAAAGGACTCGAGGTGTGCTAAGAGGCACGTTTGTCAAAATTGTCCCGATGATGTTTTTCGAGAACACAACTGGCACAAACACCATCTCTGCATGAAACAAGAGGAAGACCAATCACCATCTATTGATTACATAGTTGTTGCAATGAGCGATAGTTTAGATGACCAAACCACTCCATTAGTTTAGATGACCAAACCACTCATGCCAAAGTTTGATCAAGTCATCTCTATGAGCAACACAAACTGATGAAAAAGATGATGACGAAAAGTTTTCAAACTTGTACAACTTGGTAATATCATCAGCAATTCTAGTTGCAAGAACATGCTTAGGATCTGTTAGATCCTTGATTACAACTTGGTGAGGTGAAAACTCTACGGTTTTACCTTCACCTAAATGAGTGTTTTGATATACTGATAGAAGTTTACAATAAAGACTTGGAACACATAATACATCATTGAAATGACCATTTTCTACTTGAATTGTTCTAGATCCTTCAACATTGAGAGATCTATCATCACCAACAAATAGTTTATTTGTGTTACATTCATTTAGAGAAAAAAATATGTCTCTATTCTTAGCCATATGATAAGATTCTCCAAAATCAATAAGCCACTCATCAAAAGTAGAAGTAGAAGTAGAAGTTGTATTGAAGGAGAAACCAGAAGCTGAAAGTGCATGTCCATGAGAAGAACAAGAAGAATTCAAATCAATATTGATGTTGTTATTCTTCATCATTACTTCTAAAGATGTAATCTTCTTGAAACATTTGGACTCATCATGACCATATTTATCACAAAATTTGCAATGTTTGTTAGTCTTCTTATTTTTATATTTTTCTCCTTTATCTCCATTAGGATCGAAATCTATCTGAGTGGGTTTGCAACCCTTATATTGCTTGTTGTTGTGGCTAGGATGATTCTTATTGGGATTCTTGGGTTTATCTTTCTAATGGACAACTAAGGCTTTGTTGGAGGTACCTGTAGTGTTAATGACTCCAAGTTGTACAAGATTATCTTCTTGTAATCAAAGCATCACAAATGTTCTCAAGACTAGGTTTTTGATAAGCTTCCCATAGAGTCTCTTGCATGGTATAAAAGGTAGATACAAACATATAATTTCCATTACCTCGCTTAGAAAGAATAAGATAGATGCAATGATATTCGTCTATCTTATCTTACATTCTTCACATAAATTTATGAGTTTTTTAAACTTAGATAGATAGTCTTCAATGCAAGAAAAATCACTTGGACATAAGTTAGTACTTGATTTTCTAACTATTGTTCTCAAATAATATTGTGTTTACCAAACATAGATTCAATATTATCCCAAGCTTCTTTGGGTTTATCAATTGATTAAAGGTGGAACCTTAAATCATGAAAGATGGAAATTCCAATTAATCCACGTGCTTCGTCATTCCTATTATCCCATTTGTCTTTCTTATCAGTATCAATGGGTGTTGTAACCTTTCCTAAGGTAATCCGGTACAAGCCTTTACTTCTTAATAAATCCTCCATATGGGATTTCCATTGGATGTAGTTAGTGCTAGTAAGTAAGAGATTACTTATATAATATATATTAAATAAGTAGATAATATGGAATTGAAAACTGAAACTGGTGATCTGAATCAGAAGATATCGAAAAATTATGCAGTTTAAAAAAAAAACGACACTTAAAATGGACTTCGGATGTGAGAGTTATGCCATTTAAAAAAAAGGCATAAACAATAACCAAAGGACCACGTGGTGGTGTATGTTGTTTTATGAAGTGACCCACTTTTATAAAGAGAAGTGGGGATCACTTTTAAAATGAAGTTACTTCATGCAAAATAAATAACTCTAAAATAAAATATTAAAGCTACTTATAGTGATTCACTTTTATACTTGAAGTGAAATACAAAAAAATGTAACAAAAGAGAGATTTGAATACAAGACCTCTTACTTAATAAGGAAAATTTTAACCAAATGGTTTAGCAAAAGATATTGTATAGTTTCGAAAAATGATTGGTTGTGTTTTTGTAGTTGTGGAAGACAGCCTTGGAGAGCTCGCTAAAAAAAATCTCTTTTCACACAAGAAAATAATTTTGCTTCTCGATGACAACAAGGGTTAGATCTCGGTTATCTTACATGGAAGATCCAACTTTTCCTATCTGTTTTTTATTTTTCGAGATCGCACAGGGCAAGGGGAAAAGAGCATAAGGAGATCTAAATGAGTAGCAACCTGGAAACAAATAATATAAAACAGAAATAAAACCAAAATAATACTTTGAAAAATCTTTAAAAATATGTATTCAAGCTTTATACCTCTGGATCCAACTGTAATGGTCATATCTTAGGAAAATAGAAACATTTTCGAGTGAAACGAAAAATGATCCAGACTAAAACAAGTGCTCTGAACACAATGGAAGAGTCCTTTTGACCCATAACTGTACGAAAATGATAGAAAATGGATATGAAGAAACTCATTTTCATAATCTCGATCTACAACATGAACATGTCTTCAAAGAGGCTCTGATACCATGTTTGACAACACAAGTATTCCAATAGAGGATGAACATCTTTAATAATCACTCACATAACCAGATCAAAGATCAACACACTGATGTTTTGATGTGGTAAAACCCCTATGGGAAAAAATCCACGACCCGAGTCAATGCAGCCACTTGGAGAAGTTTATTAATGCAAAAGAAAAAGATTACAAAGAGATTTTACAAGAGAGTTTCTCATAATCGATCATTGACAGATGACCATCCATGCTCTTTAAATATAGATCATGGACCAATCAGGTGTTAAGTCACAGATCAATGACCATTAAGATCGAGGAGAGTATGAATCATCATATCACTCTATGTCAGGAACATATCGTGACCGTTAGATTTCCTAACTACAAATCCATACTAATCCATATTAAAGAAACACCATTTTAGATCTTAACTAACTCCTAAGTGTCTAAATATGCTAATAAATGTAATGTACAAATTAAAGTATTAATTTACATTAATTAATGTATAAAGTAACTTATTAATTAATGCATACATTAATAATGTAATGTATTAATTAAGTAATACATTAACACACTATTAAACAATTAATAAATTAATAGATTGCCAAAGTATAGTACAATACTACATTATGAAAGTTGTAAAACATTTATGCATTAAAAGTATAAATAAATACATTATTATTAAAATATGAATACAGTATTAAACTATTACTACATTAAAATCTAAAATTATTAAATTATTATTATTATTAAAAATTTATTTAAAATTAAATTATTATTATTTAAATTATCTTTTTATTATTATTTTTTTAGTATAAAATATATCTTAATACAAATAATTTTAACCATAATTTTAATAGGAATAATCTTAACCCTAATATTTATCTAACCCTAATAACATCAATTTTAATTAATTAAAAACAAAACAAAATGATGGCAGTGATCAATACTCAAAGAAATTCATCAAATAAAGACATTTTTTAGAGCTTTTTGAAGAAATTATAACAACCTTCCTATTTAAATTTAATAGTGACACTACATCTAGATTATATAAATTAATCTAAATCAATTTCAATGTTATTGAGATATCAAATCTATTGAGATGCAAATTTTAAAATATCAAATCTATTGAAATGCAAATTTTAAAATATCAAATTTATTTAAATGCAATTTTAGTAGTGTTTATAAATTATTAAAAAGATTTAAGCACTATTAATATTTATAATAGAAATAAAGAACATATTTAAACTATAATAAAATAATACTATTAATATTTATAATAAAATATAAATATTACATATTTCTATACATATTTCTACGAGGGAAATGAGAAGATATTAGTTAAAGATCTCGTAGAATGCCAGGAGAACAAAAAAGAAAATTTAGATTGTCGGGTGGGAAAAGAGAAGGAAATGAGATAGCCTGAGAGTCTTGAGAACTTATTTAGGAGTTTGTATCATCAAGGAGTGTTGAACGAAATGAAGGAGATGATATTGTTTGAAAGTCTCAAGAACTCATAGAGGAGTTCAGATCATCAAGGAGTGTTGACAAACGAGAAGGAAGATGAGATGAGACCGTCTGAAAGTCTTAGGAACTCATAGGAAAGTTTGGATCAACTAGGAATGATGACAAGAAAGGAGGATCAGAAATGCATTCCGATGATTGGGGAAATCAGGATATTCCTACCAAGTATCCCAACAAAGGTCGGTATGACTATTACATGTGAAGAGGTGATGCAAAAGGAATCTGAGGAAGTGACCAGTGGGACAATTTTTTTTAAAGCTAACAATTTATGTATTGCAGGTGCAGAAGATAGAAAACCAACAAAAACTATCATGGAGGAGAAGAAGGAGAAGACATTGATATTTTCCCAAGAGATGGACAAAGGAAATAGGAAGAGGAGCATACAAATAAAATTCTCACTCAATGGGAGAAGGAGTTGAATATGTTGGAGCATTGGTTAAGAAATCCAGAAACAGATGAAGAGCGCCAGAGGGGTTTGTTCATGAAGAGTGGAGAAGGATATGAGATGAGGAGCAGCTGCATGAAGTTGGACTTGTACCAACACAAGGAGATAACATGAGAAATGAGGGACTGGAAGAAGTTAAACTGTCATAGGAAATGACTGAGTAGAATCTTAGTAGCATTATTATGGAAGTGGAGTCCACGGTGGAGTGAAAAGTCAATGCCACAAAAGGTGAAATCAACATGGGAGATCAAGATGATATACCCTTGAATCTATATGAAGAAAACAAGATGCAGCAGCAACGAAGACTACATGAAATAAGCGAGCCAATACACCATCTATACAATTAGATAGAGGAGATAAGGGAAATGATGTTGAAATCAACAAAGAAGAGAGTCAACAATAGGTGGAGATTGACAAGAGGAGAGTCTACAGCAGCAACAAGACAACAACAACAACATCAACAACAATACAGAGGAGTACTTGAGAAACTTTGAATCAAAGTTTGGGACCCATAAGGATATCAACCTTAGTTTCATACGAGCCATGAGCACGAGCTCATGATTTTTGTTAGCATGGGAGTATGGTGCAAGAGAATCACTCCAACTCATCAACGAGTCAGCAACCAGTGCAAAAACGAACTAGGAGGGAACATATTCCAAACAGAGGGACACACCGGTCTTCTCAAATTTTGAGTTAAATATCAAATTTTAAATGTAATTCAATGTAATTAAAGTTTGTAAGGCTCAAGGACTAGATGTTAATTAAATTCAATTTAATGTAGGTAGGTGGAGGAAGACTTGAGGAGCCCCTATTTTTTTTAAATATCAATCTATTGAGAGTTCATTAGATGAGAGAATGATTTATCTGCTGAGGAGATAGAGAATGGGAGAATTAGTTAGTTGTTGAGGATAAGAGAAGAGAGGAGATAAAGAGATGAGACTATATTGCACTCTAGCTTTGCACACATTGTATAGACCATTCACTATTAATTCAAGAGCATATTTCCCTATATATGAGTTTTTTTGTGATTTATATGTGTTTTATGAATGCATTTGAATGTTTATTGGGTATGTTTATGAATTTGTTTAGTGCATGTATGTTTCCTTTGCAAGAGTAGATAGAAATTATCTATCTGTAGTTTTTTTAGTGTTTTGGGTTCCCACGACTATGCAACAAGTGCACCTTAGAGTTGTTAGAGAAATCTAAAAGGCCAGCAAAAGGAGTGCATGAGAGCTCGTCCAAGAGTTCTGTGAAGAGAGTGTCAGGTGGGAACACTAGAACTATTCTTCAACTTAGAAGGAATTGTGCAAGGAGCTCACATCACAGTTATTAAATACTCTCAGAGCTAATGAAAGGGGTGTGCAGGTAAGTTTTTAAATCCTAAGACTCAGAGGAGATTCGGGTGCAAGGAGTGCACAGAGTGAGCGCAAGGTGTGCGCCTACACCTGGAGTAGTGTAAAATATCAAGGAGCATAGGTGCAACGAGTGCATAGAAGAAACAATTTTTTAAAGTGATGAAAAATCTATGGAGGAAGAGCATAGAGTGCTAGGAGGTCATGATAAATTGTTGAAAGAAAAAAGGGTTGAAACCCTTTAGAGTCCAAGCAATAAAAAGCTTAGGAGGAATGTTGCAAGTGTGCACAGATCCATCACAAAGTGTATAGGTTCAAAAACATAGCAGAGATATTTTAAGTTTAAGCGTAGGTGAGTGAAAGGAGTGCACATTACCAACATTTAGTCATGTATTGAAGAGGTTCAGAGGTGATCGAACACAATGAGTGCGTTAGGGATTTTTTCCTATGTATAAAGCTCAGGAGAAGTCACATTTTCTAAAATGCAAGTAGAGTCCAAGGAATTGACCTTGCAGAGGAGGAAGTCAAAGGTTGTATCCTTTGGAATCCCTTCAAATATATCAAGTACAAAGGGGAGTGGAGAAGCAAAGGAGGGAGCTACAAAAAACCATCAGATTGGTTGCGAAAGAAAATATAGAATATCAGATCTAAGTTCTGACATGAGGAGGAGCATGCAATAGTGGAGAATATATTCAAGCCATAGGATCTAAGCATGAGGATAGACAATCGTCAGATCCAGGTAAGTAGTGCGGGCTTTAACCTTGAAGTCCTTCATACTTCGCAAGTTCGAAGATATTTTGTGCTTACGTGCAAAGGAGGCAAGTTTCCTGAAGACCCCGGATCGAAAGTGACTTTGGACCGTCCATTAGCAAGGAAATGTTTCCATGGATTGAGCGTATCTAGAAGTCTAGTAGTTTGGGTGAACTGGGTTGTCATTTCTTAAAAGGAAGAAACTCCCAAAGCTTTGAATTATTGGAGCAAACCTTGGTCGTTGATGATAAGGCCACATGTCAACAGATAGAGTATTGTTGGAGAATGCAATACTTAAACATATTTGGGTCATCATGCTAATAGGGGAAGGAACTCCCAAATTTCATAAAACCAAAGAAGATCCCATCTGTTGGTGCAAGGAGCCACATGTCGATAGATATGAGAGTTCATATATCTGGCACTCCAGAGAAAACTAGGTGTAAGCTAGTTTGGTTCAAGATTTAAGAATGTATGAAGTAAATCAAAGCCATCCATGGTGTGGACGTGTGGACCGTTGATTGACAACCTTCACGAGTTCACAAGTTCAACACTCCTGAAAATTCGAGGTGTTGTGCGGTTAAAATCTTCCAAGCCTAGAGAACAGAGTGGATCTCGACCCTTGGTGGGGAGAGACATGTGGAGAGAAGATATATCCTCCATTGGATTGGTTTTCATTGGTATTTTAACTTGGAGTAGCGAGAATTACCAAATCTCGAAGCTCCAGAATTATAGAGACAATTTGAGCCCTTGGCCACAGATGGAATGAGGATCATCAATCTATGTCCTTCATGAATTCAAAATTTGCAAGTTCGGGAGGAAGTGCAAGTTAAGTGTTGAAAGTCTATAAAGCTCAGAGCCCATAGTAAACTTTGGTCATGAATCCAAGGTAGACACCAACCGTCCAATATTCTAGTTTTTCACTACACGGGTTCCATGGTTGGGTGATTCGCATCGTCATTGGGACAGGACTCTTAAACCCCACAATCCCTAAATCTCTGTGAGCCATAGATATTGGTGAGGATTTGGGACCATAGATTTTGTTCCTTTTTTCACAGATTCATGAGTTCGGTGTTTAGAGGATTTGTGGTGTTGAAACTCATGGATCCTAAAGCTCCAAAGAATCAAAGTAGTGTGTTGTGTTAGGCACCTCATTTTAAGCCCGTGGTCACATGCGATTAGTGATGAAACAAAGCGCTAAAGCCCGATAATTTTATTTTGTAGGAAAAGGAATATAAGAAGCATTCTATAGGGGTGTGGAATTCTATGGATATGTTCCGAAGGGAAAGTTAGAGGGGTCTGTGAACATTAAAAGGGGATTTAGTAGGGATCCGAGGGCTATTTCAGCTTTATAGAAGAACGATCCTAGACTAGGAGGTTGTGTGAGCCACAAGAGGTGGTAGGGGTTTGCATCATATTACCTCCAAGGCTATAGTAATAAAGGACCAATCAAATATGCTCGAGGATTCCATTGTCTCTGAAAATATGATAGATGAAATCCATGTGAAGAGTGAAGAAAAAACGTCAAATGTGAAACTGGATCGACACCCTCATTACCAAGAAACATTTCAAGTAAAACAAGAAGGACAATATCAACATCATGAAGAAAGAATATTACATAATTTTCAATATTCATGGAACAAGTCATAACCAAACTACTCTTCAACAAGATATAATCAGAGACCAACAACTAGTAAAAAGTAGAGAAGCTTTAACAAAAATACATGGAATCAAAGGAATGAAAATTATGTAACAACTAGAAACCAAGGATTAAGACAGAAAATAAATGATTTTGGATGGATAGATAATCAACAATCGAATGAAGGAAGAAGTAACATAATAAAATACTATTACTTGGTTTCATCACATGTGAAGCCTTTAAATGAAAAGATTTGAGGAAAAAGATCTTTGAAGGAGGGTAATACATTATGACCCAAGGGGGGCATATATATGGCTAAATGTATAATATATTACATGAAGGGAGGGAATATATGGGCCTAAATGTACATGTAATGTGTAAGTACATATGTAATATGGTCATCCTAGTGATAAAGGGGCCTCATGTGCAAGTGTGAATAGCTATATATAACGGATCATGTATTCATTATTGAGGGAGGTGAATTGGGAAGTATGAATGGTATTTGGTTATTTGGAGGGGGTTCCCCTATTCTTTAAGGCATTATTGTGTAACTTATCTATATTGTAGTTGTGTTCCATTCTCACATTCAGTACATGGTGTGTACTTCTGTTATTTTATGATATTTTCATCATTTGGTTCATTACATGCTTCACCTCCTAGGGTTAGGTTTTTGGATGTCTAGGGTTTTGGCATTCATGTTTGATTTTAAAAAAAAATTGGAGCCTCATTGTACTTATATTCTTGCGAATGAGTGCAACCATCACATATCTTATCAAAGATAAGATGCTACCATTCTAACAATATTGTTTCAGTCTGCATTTTACAGTTTCAACATATTTCTTTATTGAATAGAAGCCAAGTTTTACTCTCTCTCTCTCTCTCATATTGTTCATTGTATATCTATGTTAATAATATACATATGTATGCATTTATTTCTTCTCATAAAATCCATATCATTTGTATCTGAGAAGTCTACTCCTTAGCGTTCCTAGTGCATGTACTCGACAAGGTCATGGTACAAAGAGTTGGGTCTTGAGCTTGTTTCTATTGAGGACAAGAGCTATTACATGCCCAAGTGACCTTCCATGGAGAGAGAAATGAAAGATGTCGGGACAAGTGATCCTTTCAAAAAAATTCTCAAGGAAGACTTCGCACAACATAATAACGATATGGTGGAAAGTTTTGCGCAAATCCTTCGACGACTACCAACAAGCGATCCATCTTCCTCGAGTGGAGGTGTTTCCCCCTTCAAGGTACAAATCAACATTGGTATTACCATATTTGAAGGTCATATAGACGTCGATGTTGTATAAAAATGGTTGAATATGCTACAAGGGTATTTTTTTGTCCATAACGTTTCCAATAGAGAAAATATTACAGTTGCGCTCCTCAAATTCGTCCACCATCTCAAAGATTGGTGGGATACTTTCTGTGACAAAAATAAAATAGAGAAAACATATTTATTTAAAGTTTCACTAACATGGGAGTCCTTTAGGGATTCTATTACGAAACAATACTACCATGGTGGAAGTTATGATGACCTATATACAGGATGGACCACAATGCAACAGGAAAGGGACCAAATAGTTCCAAATTTCACAAATATATTCCACACCTTGTGCACCAAGAAGGTATCAAATATTCTAAGTGACATATCATGATCAAGTACCAGGATGATATGCATAGATACATATAGACAGAAATGGTGTTTTTGTATATATCTCCCTTGCATGTAGCTTAAATCAAGCAGAATCTTAAAAAAAAGATGTAGCAGTTTGGGTCTGGGAACCCCTCACAGCATAAGAAGGGTAAGGGCAGCCCCAACCCACAAAAAAAGGGTAGTGAAAATATGGATAGCCTGAAGACAAATAGTTTAAACCATAAACAACGAAAGACAATGGAAATATGAAGAAATACATCGTGAAGTGGTGTGACTTACATAAGAGCCCCTCACATAAAATTATTGATTATCACTCAAAGAAGTCATAGGTGGTTAAGGTGAAATCCTCTTAATCATATGTGGGTTCTGACTCTGAGACAGAACTAGAAAAGGGGATATAGATTGTAGATGTGGAACCTAGTGCCATTGTTTCTACCACTAAGATTCATCTCAATGAACCTGATGAGCCAGACAAAGGTGTGTGCCTCTTTCATTCAAATATGTGGGTGGAAGGCACTCCATTGCAATTCATAGTTGATAGTTGTAGACAGAAGAACCTCATCTCAACATAGGTCATCGAGAGGGTGGACCTGTCGATCATGCTACACCTGCAACCATACACCATTGGATGGATCCACCAAGGATGTGATCTTTGTGTCAGGCAACAATGCCTCACGTCCTATAGCATCAATACCTTCAATGATGAGGTATTGTGTGATGTCACTCCCCTTGAATTTTATGATGTTATTTCGGGAGAAACGTATTTATAGAAACATCATGGTGTATATGATTCTAGGGCTCATAGTGTTATTATTACTTTGGACAAGAAATTGTACACAATACCCAATGTAGTCCCACCTACGCCAATGTCCTTGATCTCTACCATGCAATGAATGAAGGTTATCTCTCAGTATGGGAAGTTTGTATTCTTCATGATTCACTCTCAAAGTGATTGGAAGGTTACCGCCACATCCATGGCCTCTGCAACATATCTCTCCATGCATGATAAGCAAGTGGATAAGGTCATGGAAGAATAAAAAGACATATTCTCCTCAACCACTAGGGTACCTCTACACCTTCAGGTAAATCATTCAATCGATATGACCCCGATGCACTGCTACCCAATGATCCATTCTATATCTTATCTCTATTAGAAAATGAGGAGATAAAGCGTTAGATCGAAGAACAACTCCAAAATGTGCACATTTGACCAAACTCATCACCATGTGGAATCCTAATCATGTTTGTGTAGAATAAATACGAGACCTGATGACTCTTCATCGATTATCGGTCCCTAAATAAAATAACATTCAAGAACTGGTACCCAATTCCCTAAATTGACGATCTACTTGACTAGCTCAAGGGGGGAAAACACTTCAATAAGATTGGTTTGAATTTTTTCTACCATAAGGTGACAATAGAGAAGATAGATCTATGGAAATGGTCCTTCAAGTACAAAGTTATTTTTGAATGGTTGGTCATGCCCTTTGGTTTGAGGAATTTCCCAACAACTTTCATGAGAATGATGGATTATATCCTGCGATATTTCACTAATTCTTTTGTGGAGGCATATCTCGATGACATACTCATGTACAAAAAGAATTGTGTGGAACACTTGCAACATATTCAACAGGTTTTGCACACTCTACGACAGCACAAGCTATATGGAAATTTGGAAAAATGCTCCTTTGGCATGGGCATGGTCCATTACCTATATTACAATTTTTATGAGCATGGGGTGGATGTATATCTAGCCAATATTCATGCCATTCATGTCTGACCAGCACCAAACACACTCACTAAGCTTCAGATATTTTTAGGCCTTTCCAATTTCTATTGTAGGTTCGTGTCAAGATTCTTCCATATTGCATGGGCCCTCGACCAAGTAACCAGGGGTGGTGGTAAGAAAATGGTTCTGTGGGGCCTATCACAACAACAAGCATTTGATGATTTGAAGCAACACTTTTTCTCAGCCCCAATGCTCTCATTACCTGACCTACAACAACCCTTTGAGATCGACACAGATGCTTCAGACTATGCTCCGGGAACAGTTCTCACTTAGCACAAACACCTTGTGGTATATCATATTGAGAAATTATCAGATATCGTCCGTAAGTACACTACTTATGACAAAGAAATGAACTTCATTATGAAATCCTACTGCCAATGGAGAAATTACATTCTCGCTAAGGGGACAATCATCCAAATTGATAATAAGCCACTGTGGTTCATCCATACAAAAGAAAAATTGTAGAATGAACACCATCAGAAGTGGGATACATACCTTTAGTAAATCCATCTCAACATCAAGTATAAGACAAGAATAACCAACCGCATATTAAATAATTTTCAATATTCATGGAATAAGGCATCACCAAACTACTCTTGAACAAGCTATTATCAGAGGCCAACAACCAGTAAAAAGTAGAGATCCTTTAATAAAAATACATGGAATCAAAGAAATGAAAATTATGTAACAACTAGAAACCAAGGATTAAGACCGAAAATAAATGATTTTGGATGGATAGATCATCAACAATGGAATGAAGGAATCATGAACATAATAAAATACTATTACTTGGTTTCATCACATGTGAAGCATTTAAATGAAAATCTTTGAGTAGAAAGATTTTTTAAGGAGGGTAATATGTTATGACCCAAGGGGGGAATATATATGGCTAAATGCATATTATATTANAGGGGGGGGGGGGATATATGGGCCTAAATGTACATGTAATGTGTAAATACATATGTAATATGGTAATCCTAGTGATAAAATGGCCTCATGTGCAAGTGTGAATAACTATATATAACAGATCATGTATTCATTATTGGGGGAGGTGAATTGGGAAGTATGAATGGTAATTGGTTATTTGGAGGGGGTTCCCCTTTTATTTAAGGAGTTATTGTGTAAATTATCTATATTGGAGTTTTGTTCCATGCTCACATTCAATACATGGTGTGTACTTCTGTTATTTTATGATATTTTCAGCATTTGGTTCATTACATGCTTCATCTCCTAGGGTTAGGTTTTTGGATGTCTAGGGTTTTGACATTCATGTTTGATTTAAAAATTATTTTGGAGCCTCATTGTACTTATATTCTTGTGAATGAGTGAAATCATCACATCTCTTCTTAGAGATAAGCCCCCACCATTCTAGCAATATTGTTTCAGTTTGCATTTTACAGTTTCAACATATTTCTTTATTGAATAGAAGTCAAGTTTTACTCTCTCTCTCTCTCTTATTGTTGATTTTATCTCTATGTTAATAATATATATATATATATATATATATATATATATATATTTCATTTATTTCTTCTCATAAAATCCATATCGTTTGTATCTGATCAATCTACTCCTTGTCTTTCTTAGTGCATGTACTCGACAAGTTCATTGTACAAAGAGTTGGGTATCGAGCTTGTTTCTATTGAGGAAAAGAGTTATCACATGCCCAAGCGACCTTCCATGGAGGGAGAAAATAAAGATGTTAGGAAAAGAGATCCTTTCAAAAAATTTCTCAAGAAAGCCTTCGCACAACATAATAACGATATGATGGATAGTTTTGCATAAATTCTTCAACGACTACCAACAGGTGATCCATCTTCCTCCACCAGAGGTGCTACCCCCTTCAAGGTTCAGATCAACATTGATATTCCCATATTTGAAGGTCAGATAGACATCAATGTTGTATACAAATGGTTGAATATGCTACAAGGGTATTTTTCTTTCCATAACTTTTCCAATACATAAAATATTACATTTGCGCTCCTCAAATTCGTCCCCCATCTCAAAGATTGGTGGGATATTCTCTATGAGAAAAATGGAACAGAGAAACCTTCTTTAGTTAAAGTCTCACTCACCTGACAGTCTTTTACGGATGTTATTGTGAAACAATACCACCCTGGTGGAAGTTATGATGACTTCTATACATGATGGACCACAATGTAGCAGGAAAGGGACCAAATAGTGCCAAATTTCACAAATATACTCCATACCTTGTGCACCCAGATAGGTACAAAATATTTTGAGTGATATATCATTCTCATGTACCACGACAATATGCATAGATACATCTAGACAGAAATGGACTTTCTGGACATATCTCCCTTGCATGCGACCTATCAATATGCTGTCAAAATCAAGCAAAAGCCTAAACAAAAGATGCAGCAGTTTGGCTCTAGGAACCCCTCACAACATAAGAAGGGTAAGGGCAGCCCCAACCTGCAAAAAAAGGGCAGAGAAAATATGGATAGCCTGAAGACAACCGGTTTAATCCATAAACAAATAAGGACAATGGAAATATGAAGAAAGACATGAGGAAGTGGTGTGACTTCCATAAGATCCCCACACATCCAAAATTTGATCGGTGCTCAAAGAATTCATTGGTGGCTAAGTTGAAAGCCTTTGAATCATATGTGGGTTCTGACTCAGAGTCAGAACCACAAAAGGGGAGATAGATTGTAGATGTGGAACCTAGCACCATTGTTGTTACCACCAAGATTCATCTCAATGAACCTAATGAGCCAAAGGAAGGTGTGTGCCTCTTTCATTCAAAGATGTGGGTGAAGGGTGCTCTGTTGCACTTCATCACCGATAGTGGTAGACAAAAGAACCTCATATAAACACATTTCATCGAGAGGTTTTCCCTACTGATCACGCTGCACCTACAACCATACACCATCATATGGATACGCCAAGGAAGTGATCTTTCTGTCAGCCAATAATGCCTCTTGTCCTATGACATCAAGCCCTTCAAAGATGAGTTGTTGTGTGATGTCACTCCCCTTGAATTTTATGATGTTATTTTGGGAGAAACTTATCTATAGAAACATCATGGTGTTTATGATTCTAGGACTCATAGTCTTATTATTACTTTAGACAAGAAATTGTGCACGATACCCCAGGTAGTCCCATCTATGACAATGTCCTTGATCTCTACCAAGCAATGCATGAAGGTTATATTTCAGTCTAGGAAGTTTGTATTCTTCATAATTCACTCTCAAAGTGAGTGGAAGGTTACCACCACATCCATGTCCTCCATCGAAGATCTCTCCATGCATGATAATAAAGTGGATAAGGTCGTGGAAGAATACAAAGACATATTCTCTTCAACCACTGGGTTACCTCTACAACCGTCAGGTCAAGCATTAAATTGATCTAACCCTGACGCACCTCTACCCAATGATCCATTCTATCGTTTCTCTCTATTAGAAAATGAGGAGATAAAGTGTCAGATCAAAGAATGGCTCCAAAATGGGCACATTTGACCCAACTCATCACCATGTGGAATCTTAATCATGTTTGTGTAGAAGAAAGATGAAACATGACAACTCTGACTCTGCATCAATTATCGGGCCCTAAATAAAATAACAGTAAAGAATTGGTACCGAATACCCTAGATTGATGATCTATTGACTAGCTCAAGGGGGGTAAAAACTTCAATAATATTGGTTTGAATTTGTTCTACCATAAGGTCCCAATAGAGAAGATATATCTATGGAAACGTTCCTTCAAGTACAAAGTTCTTTTTGAATGGTTAGTCATGCCCTTTGGTTTGAAGAATTCTCCAACAACTTTCTTGAGAATGATGGATGATATCTTACGGTATTTCACCAATTATTTTGTGGAGGTGTATCTTAATGACATCCTCATGTACAAAAAGAATTGTGTGGAATAGTTTCAACATATTCAACATGTTTTGCACACTCTATGGCAGTACAATCTATATGCAAATTTGGAAAAATGATCCTTTGGAATCGACATGGTCCATTACCTATACTACATTTTTTATGAGAATGGGGTGGATGTTGATCTAGCCAATATTCAGGTCATTCATGATTGGCCAGCCCAAAACACACTTACTAAGCCTTAGATATTTTTAGGCCTTTCCAATTTCTATCATAGGTTCATGCTGAGATTCTCCCATATTGCATGGTGTTAGAATATGAATGAATGTGCTCATTTTACCATTGAGAATATCACTATTGTCATCCAACCATATGCCAAAGCCACCCTCCGAGCACCTTGACCTTGACAGAGAGAAGAATCCTCGTAGCAATCCAATAGCTAGGCAAGGCTAATGCACCAAGCAAGAAGTAACAAAAGTTGATCAGAGAGTCCCACCCAAAAATGACGTAACACCTTCCCCAGGACTTGCGCACAAGACTACCAAATTATACTGCGCACAGGTGATTTCTCCAATTTTGAGACTGTTCCAAATGAGATATTGGCATGTTATATTTATAGTATTCTTGGTAGACTTTCCTGGGTCAAATTCTCTCTCTGGGTACTAACTAATTCATATTAATTATCTCTCTTCAACCTACATATCATTTAGGGTTACTTTCATTTCTTTTCTTTCTTCCGAAACATTCTAGTCTTGTCAAAGGTCAAAATAGAGGTTCATACTTCCCAAATCTACCATAATATCAACACTCCCTCCTAGCTAGGGAGGTATGGTCTTGAGCACAAACACACCATTCAACTGGTAGCATCACGAGCACCATCATTATTATTCAACTGGATAATCTCCATGACAACATGTACAATATCAATTGATATAACACAACTGTGTTTATCCATGGTAGTACGCAACTACTCAAACCGTGACACATAGTCACAAACAATGGAACATTTCCACCACAGTAGCATATCTCTACTGTCTGGAGATAGGCAGTCTCCATAACAATCATATGATATCAACCTACACAAAAAATATTGTTAAAAATAAGTTGAATCATTTGGGCCAATATTTCAATCACATTTGTGAGATCTTGAAAGAATATCTTCCCTCGGAGTATAACATCAATGATGGGCTATCTATATTATTCTTCTCAAACAAGGAAGAATGATTGTTCTGATTTCTGAGCCTGTACCATTCCTCACCCTAGGAAATTCCTCCGACTCTAAACAAAGTGTAACCTGGAGAGAATGAATCTACCCTAAGGAATGTCTGTCTCTGATTTTTGAGCCTTGACCATTCCCCACACTAGGTCATTCCTCCGACACTAAACAAAGTGCAACCTGGAGAGAATGAATCCACCCTAAGAAATTATTGTCCAGACCATTTCCCATGTTAACCACAAGAGGAAAATATTGTCCTCTACCAACCTCTAAAACAGACCATTCCTCATGTTAACCACAATGAGAAATAGTTGTCCCACAAGGTGAGCCAGTCTTCTTGAGTAAACCTAAAGAAGAGAGACTTCCCTAGACCACTCCCCATGTTAACCATAGTGGGAAGTCGATGTCTACAGTACATCAACAATCTGGACCATTTTTCGAACTGGAAAATGTGTATCCGTCAGAAATCTCAATCCACTTTCTGAACAGGAAAGAATCTACCCAAGATGGACTATTTTTCAGTCTTGAAAATGAATGTCCTAAATAATGTGTCAGTGCTCCCTCCTAACCTGGAGAGTCATTTCTTCCTTTTCATCTAAGAGAGTTATTTCCATGATCCCCATCTTCTCTCGAAAATATGAAAACTTTATTCTGGATAGAGGCTTTGTCAGGATGTCTGTTGTTTGCTCATATGTGGGGATATACTCAAGCATTACCTCTCCTCCCTAGAATTTATCTCGAATAAAGTAGTATTTGATATCAATATGTTTCAACCTTTCATGAAACATGGGATGTTCTGATAATCTTATACAACTCTGATTATCAAAATGTATTATGGTTGAATCTGGAATCTAATCAAATAAATTAGAGATTAACTTCCTTATCCATATTGCTTCTTTGCATGCTTCACATGCTATGATATATTTTTCTTCTGTTGTGTTGAGTGAGACAGACTTCTGTTTCCTATTTCTCCAAGATATCATAGAGGAGCTCAAACTGAAACACATTCCTAAAATACTCTTTCTGTCTTATGTACTTGCTACCCCATCTGAGTTTGTTAATCCATGAAGTTGTATATCATTGGATGTGGTATATCTTAGGCCATAGTTTATTATCTTGTGAATATATCTTAAGACATGATTTGCAGCTATCCAATGCTCATGATTTGGTTCCACGTGGAACTAGCTTACTGTATTCACGACAAAGAAAATGTTTGGTCGAGTATTTACTAAATACATCAATGACCCTATTAATTGTCGATATAGTGATGGATCTACTAAATCAGAATCTGGATATTTAAATTTTCTTATATACATATTCATAGGAGTGTCCATGGATTTACAATCCATCATTCTAAACTTTTGAAGGATCTTTATTGTGTACTTTCCTTTTCCAAGGAATACTTCACCATGCTTCTCCCATACCTCTAGTCCCAAGTAATAATGCATGAGACCTAGATATTTCATATCAAATTCAAAATCTAGTTCCTTATTTCATTGGATGATGAGAGACTCTTCACCTATTATGAATAGATCGTCAACATATAGTAGTATAATTACAAGTGCATTGTCCACGAATTTGTAGTAAAGGTTTGGATCTGCATGACTCTTGGAGAAATGAAGTCTCGTTAGATAGTTGTCCATTCTGGCATACCAAGCCCTAGGATCTGGATTGAGTCCATATAGGGCTTTCTTTAATCTACAAACATGAGTGTCTATGGAATGTACCTCAAACCCTTGAGTTTGTTCAATATATACTTCTTATTCAATTTCTCCATTGAGGAAAGTTGTCTTTACATCCATTTGATGTAAGTTCCATCCCATGGAGGTAGCCAGAGATATGATATCTCTAATGGAAGTATATCTAGCAACCAGAGAAAAATTTCCATCATAATCTTCTCCCTCCTCCTGGGAGAACCCTCTATCTATGAATCTTTCTTTATATTTATCCAAACTTACATTAGTTGCATGTTTGATATTATATCCCAATTTTGAAGTTACCACTGATTTTTCTTTAGGTCTTGGGACAATTTCCCATACATCATTTTTCATAATGGATTGGTGTTATTCTATCATAGATTTTTTCCATTGTCCCTTTTGACCTGCTTTTTCAAATGTGGTAGGCTCTTCATCTAGAAGCTTTTTCATATATGCTACATAACTTGAGAATCTTTTAGGATTTTTACGTTTTATGAATGTCCCTTCTAGAACCTTGAGTCCTTCCGCATATTGTAAGGTAGCTTCGAGGCAATATGGTTGTTTCTTGGTCTTAGGTAAGATATATAAAACAATGGTTTCACATGGTTGCATAGGATTATCAGGTTGTTCCTTTTCATCATTTTGGTTTTCTATACTTTCATCAATAGGTTCTTCAATCTCTTCTTCTTCTATAGTTTCTTCTGTGGATTTCTTGAAATCCATCTTTTCATTGAATGTTACGTCTCTTCTAACTTCAATCGTATGTTGTTCTAGAATATAGATTCTATAAGCCTTGGATGAATATCTATATGCCATGAATATCCCTTTCTTTCCTGAGGGTTCTAGTTTGTTCCTTTTATCCTTGGGAATGTGAGAGTAAATAGGACATCCAAATATTCTTAGGTTTTCAACATTAGGTTTCTTACTTGAGAAGGCATCTTCTAGAGTCATGTCCTTCAATATGTGGTGAGGACTTTTGTTCTTCACATATATTGTAGTCATGGCTGCTTCTCCCCATAAGAACATGGATATATCTTGATCATTTAGTAGTGATTTTACAGTTTCTTCAATAGATTTGTTATTTCTTTCTGCTACTCCATTTTGTTGAGCGTTATGAGGAACAATTATCTCCCTCATGATCCCTGTCGATTTTCAGAATGCAACAAATTCATTTGATGTGTATTATCCTCCATTATCTGTTCTTAAGGTCTTGATCTTCTTGTTCATGAGGTGTTCTATTTCTGCTTTGAATTCTTGAAACTTGTTGAATACTTCGTCTTTTGATTTCAATAGATATAACCAAGTCTTTATTGAATAATCATCTATGAAGATTACGTAGTAAAGAGATCCTCCTATATATCTCACTAGCATTGAACCGCAAACATTTGAGTGTATTAGATCTAGAATCTTCTTATATCATTGTTGCTACTTGGAAATGGCTTCTTGATATTCTTTCTAAGAGAACAACCTTTGCAATTTCCTTCATGTGTAGACTGCAATTATGGTATTCCTTCAACCATATTTCTGAGAAAAGGTAATTCTTGATAATTAATATGAGCATACCTTCTATGCCAAAGTTCATTTGGATTGACCTCGTCATGTACGCGAGATTCTTCATCTTGTTCTAGTAGTCTTTAAAGATTTCCTTCATGACTTCCAATAACCCTAGAATTCAGTATATTGGAGTCTTTATGCCATGATAACACTTTTCCATCCACGAAAGATATTCTATTTCCTTTGTCTTCTAGAAAAGATATGGATACAATATTATTTTCTAAACTAGGTACATGTAAAACATTTCTTAAGTGAACATTGTTACATGTTTTCAACTTGACGGATTCTTGTCTAAATCCTTCCACTAGGTAAGTGATTTTGACTCCAAGCTCTACCTTGTACAAGGTATTCTTCTCATTTAGATTTTAGAGTCCAGCTTGATCTCCCGTCATGTGCCTAGAAGCTCCACTATCGATTATCCACATGTCATCTTCAATTGTTCCAGTGAGTGTTGAGTAGTGTATAAGACTCATTGTTTCACTCATGTCTTCAGTTGACTCGTCTTTGGTCATGCTTTGGTCCAAAACTTCAAATCTGACATTTTTGTCTTCTCAGAGAGCCAAAAGGTGCACTAAACTAGGGTGCATTTGAATATATTCTCTTTGAGCGATATGCTCCATCACAAGGTGCCAGATCTGGGATTTAGGGTTTCTCCAACTGCTCATGCTAGTAACCCTAGTGGCAGTCGCTTGGAAGTTGCTCCTGCTAGTAACCGTAGAGGAAGTCTCTCAGTGAGTTCAATATCCCAATGACTATGTTTCCTTCTAGTGGTTATACTAAATGAAGGAGGTGTGGGCCCATAACCTGTTAGAATATGAATGAATGTGCTTGTTTTACCATTCACAATATCACTATTGTCACCCAACCATAGGTCGGATCCACCCTCCGAGCACCTTGACCTTGACAAAGAGAAGAATCCTGGTAGTAATACAATAGCCAAGCAAGGGTAATGCACCAAGAAAGAAGTAACCAATGTTGATTAGAGAGTTCCACCCAAAACTAGTGAAACACCTTCCCGAGGACTTGCGCACAAGACTACCAAACTGCAGTGTGCACAAGTGACTTCTGCAATTATGAGAGTGTACCAAATGAGAGTCTGGCACCCTGTATTTATAGTATTCTTAGAAGACTTTCCTAGGCTGAGTTCTCTCTCTGGATACTAATTAATTCATATTAATTATCTCTCTTCAGCCGACATCTCATTTAGGGTTACTTTCATTTCTTTGCTTTCTTCCAGAACATTCTTATCTTGTCAAAGGTCACAATAGAGGATGATACCTCCCGAAGCTACCATAATATCAACACATGGGCCCTCAACCAAGTAACTAGGGTTTGTTTGGGGCCTATCAAAACAACAAGCATTCGATGGTTTGAAGCAATGCTTCTTATCAACCCCAATGATCTCATTACCTGACCTGCAACAACCCTTTGAGATCAATAAAAATGCTTCAGACTATGCTATGGGTGCAGTCCTCACTTAGCATGAACAACTTGTGGCATATCATAGTTAGAAACTATTAGATATTGTCTATAAGAACCCTAATTATGACAAAGAAATGAATTGCATTATGAAATCCTACTTCCAGTGGAGAAATTACATTCTCGAGAAGGGGACAATCATCCACACTGATCATAATCCAATGTGGTTCATGCATACATAAGGAAAATTGTAGAATGACCACCATCAGGATTGGGCTACATACCCTTAGTAAATCCATCTAAACATCAAATATAAGACAAGAATCACTAACCACATCACCGATTTCCTCAGCCACCCTCCATTTTCATCACTCCCCACGGTGTTAAACTCCTATGGCCACGAGACCTATGGATGGCCCTAACTCTATGAGAGTGATAGTGACATCACTACCACCTACCAGATGTTGAGAGAAAACATGGTTGTCATTGATTTCCATCTTCTGGATAGGTTTTTGCTCCATTTGGTCCATCTATGTGTTCCATCAGGTGAGTGAGCGAAGCTAATTTTGGAATCCCAGTATGGTCGAGTGCAGGACACTTCAGCATAGAAATGACAATGACAATTTTGCACCAACACTTATATTGGTCGAAACTTTGACATGATGTCAGCAAGTATATGAGGTCCTTCACTTCCTATGCCATTTCCAAACTGGCCATTAAGAAAAAGGGCATGTACACACCTCTATGTACTCCTGAAATTCCCTGGGAATCCATCTCGATGGACTACATGTCGAGCGTTCCATCAACCAAGAGGGGAAATGATTTTTTTTTGTTGTGGTTGAACATTTTTCTAAAATGGAGATTATGGATGCCTACAAGAAGAGAATCACCACAGAGGCCACTGGCATGATCTTCTTCGAACAAGTGTGGATACATTTTGGGATAACACAAAACATTATCTCAGATCCAGAAAATTGGTTCCTCAACACATTCTAGTCAAACCTCTCGTCACTCCTGGACACCAAGCTCATGGAATATGCTACCCTCCACCCCCAGGTAGATGGACAAACAAAGTTCGTATACTGGATGATTAGTTATATCCCACGCATGTGAAATTCCAAGAATCCCTGCACATGGGATGAGAGTCTTCCCTATGTTCATCAAAAATAAAACAGAGTGATACCTAACTCAACCAACTACAACCCCTTTCAAGTGGAGTTGATATTTCAACCATTAGGTCCCATGGATGTTGTGCTACCCCTTGAGAACACCCAGGAAGACTCGTCACATTCTAAAACTGAAGCCAACAAAGCTACCTAGTTCATTGAGCAGATCCAACACATCTACAAATAGGTTCAAGCTATTTTACAGAAGTCTAATGCCAAGCACAAGCAACGCCATGATAAATACCAGATGCCACACAAGTTTAAGGTGGGAGGTAAAGTTTGGTTTCACTTCCAGAAAGAACACTTTATGGGGGCCCATAGGAACCTTCGTCCACTCCACTATGGACCTTAAACCATCACCATGGCTGTGCAAGACAATTATTTTGAGCTCAACATTCCCCCCTTCCTCAGATTTCACCCAATAATTAATGTCACCCTCCTTGAGCCATACTTTTTACCATTATTGGACACCTCAAAGATAGTAGTGTTAATATTGTGGTAGCTTCGGGAGGTATGAACCTCTATTATGACCTATAACGAGACTATAATCCTCTGAAAGGAAGCAAAGAATTGAAGGAAACCCTAGACAAGTTGTCGGCTGAACAAAAATATTTATATTGAATTTATTGATGCCCAGAAGTAGAAGTCGGCCCAGTTAGACTGGCCAGGTCAGCCCCAGTTAGACTGGCCAGTCCACTATAAATACAGGCGCCAGTTTCATTATTTTTCATCTCAGTAGTTGCAGTGAGAGCAATATCTGTGCAGTCAGTTGTAGGGAGCAATAGTTTTGTGTGCAGGTTTTCTGGGAAAGCTAGGAGAGTGGTGAGCTAGCTTCTGGGTGGGATCATCTGTTCAGTTTAGTTTCTATTCTTTTGCTTGGTGCATTTAGCCTCTCTTGGCTATAGATTGCAGCCATAATTCTCTTCTCAATCAAGGTGAAGGTGCTTGGAGGGTGGCTTAAGGCCTGTGGTTGGCTGACGAGGGTATCGTCAATGGTTAAATGAGCACAATCCTCTATATTCTAACAGGTTATGGGCCCACACCCCCTTCAGTCAGCCTAAAAAACTGGAAGGAAACATAACTGCTAGGTATTGAGCTCATTGAGGAACTACCGCTAGGGTTACTAGCAGGAGCAGCTTCCAAAGAATTGTAGCTAGGGTTACTAGCAGTAGCAGTTGTAGAAACCCTAATTCTCAGATCTGACACCTTGTGATGGAGCCTCTTTCTCAAGGAGAAGATATCTAGATGCAACCTAACTCAGTGCACCTATTGACTTTCTCAGAAGAGAGAAAAGACACAGTTGAAGTTTTGTATCAATTCATGACCAATTATCAGTCAACCGAAGACATGTGCGAAACAATCAGTCTCTTACATTACTCAGCACTTACCAGGACAATTGAAGATGATATGTGGATAATCGACAGTGGAGCTTCCAGGCACATGACGGGAGATCAAGCCAGACTCTCAAATGTAAATGAGAGAAAGACATTGTACAAAGTGGGGCTTGGATACAAAAGCACCTACCCCGTCGAAGGATTTGGACAAGCCTCCATCAAATTGGAATCAGGTAATCATGTTCACTTAAGAAATGTTCTATATGTACCTGGTTTAGAAAAGAATCTTGTATCAATATCATATTTAGAAGACAAAGGAAGCATAATAGCCTTCATAGATGAAAAGGTGTTATCATGGCATAAAGATTCAAGCATAGAATATGCTAGGGTTATTGGAAGACGTGAAGGGAATCTATATAGACTACTAGAATGAAATGAAGAAGCCCTAGTACATGATGAAGTCAACCCTAATGAGATTTGGCATAGAAGGTATGCTCATATCAATTATCAAGCATTACCTTTCGTTAGAAAGATGGTTGAAGGGATACCATAATTGAAGCCTACACCCGAAGGAATTTTCAAGGGATGTGCCCTTGGGAAGAACATTAAGAAACCATTCCCAAGCAGCAACAATAGATCTAAGGAAACCCTAGATCTAATACACTCAGATGTTTGCGGTCCAATGCCAGTCAAATATTTAGGAGGAGCTCTCTACTACTTAACATTCATAGATGATTATTCAAGGAAGACGTGGTTGTACCTATTGAAGTCAAAAGATGAAGTATTCAACAAGTTCCAAGAATTCAAGGCAGAAATAGAAAACCTTACGAACAAGAAGATCAAGACATTAAGAACAGATAATGCAGGAGAATACACCTCGAAGGAGTTCGTTTCATTCTGCAAATCAGCAGGGATTAGGAGGGAGCTAATTGTTCCTCATAATCCTCAACAAAATGGTGTAGAAGAAAGAAAGAACATATCTATTGAAGAAACTATAGAAGAAGAAGAAATTGAAGAACTAAATGAAGAAAACACAGAAGATGAAAATAACGAAAAGGATCAACCTGATCATCCTATGGAGTTATGTGAGAATGCTGATCTAGATAATATACCAAAGAACAAGAAAAGACCAGCTTGGCTTGAAGCCACCTTACAAGATGCAGAAAGAATAAAGGTTCCAGAAGGAACATCCAGGAAGACTAAAAGACCGAAAAGATTCTCAAGCTATGAAACATACATGACAAAGATTCTAGATGAAGAACCTACTACATTTGAAGAAGCAGTTAAAAAGGAACAATGGAAAGAAGCTATGGCGGAAGAACACCAGTCCATTATGAGAAATGAAGTATGGGAAATTGTACCCAAACCTAAAGAG